>VMDO01021134.1:0-36035 GCA_007922755.1 Pedetes capensis
TTTTTTTTTTTTTTTTTTTTTTTTTTTTTTTTTTTTTATTACGGTACTGGGAGTTGAACCCAGGGCTTTGCACTTGCATGCTTTTCAAGTGCTGGACCACTGAGCTGCACCCCCAGTATATTTTTTTACTTTTTTTGAGACAGGGTCTCGCTAAGTTACGCAGACTGCCTCTGGTCTCAAACTTGCGATCCTCCTGCCTCTGCCTCCTGAGCTGCTGGGATTACAGGCATGTGTCACTGTGCCCGGCAAATGTGGGTAATTTTCTATACACTAGTACCAGGCTGTTAAGGATCATGTGTTCAGGGGACCAAAGTGAGGCTAAAATGGTAGATTAACTTCTTCCAACTTCTCTGTACTTTTTTCAATGTCAATAGAGAATATACATTAAATTTTTAAGTTTTAGAAATTTATTAAAGACTCTAAAAATTACATCAAACCAGCATGCTATTTTCCATATATATCTACTCTCTCTTGATATTTTTATATTGATATGTAAAATACCCTAAATCATAGACATTAGATGTTTATAGTTATCTCTTGAAAGTGCTAATATTTATCATTGTTTGTTTAGTTCCTCGGTATTTTCTGAATTTTTCAATAAACAGAGCAATTTTAAATCAGACAATACTATAAATTTATTTAAATGACTTGCAGGTCAATTTTTCTCAATTCTTTGGAAGATATCATTCATGAAGACAGTAGATATTTGTATTTTGGTAGGGATAGTTGGAAGCACCTAGAAAGAACATTTATCTTAATTCTCATGTTATTTTACTGAAAAATACATTGACAGCTAAGTATATGGAAAATTATATACACTCATGCTTAAATTTTTTAACTGCTGTAATACTACATGACACAAAGAATTTGCTTCTGAATAATACGAATTGGCAAATCTGTACAGATTCTTTTGAATAAAATCATGTCAAGATTTGTTGTAAATTACCATTCACAAAAATAAACTTTTCTGAAAAGTGGAAGAATTTTATGGGCTTTTTGTTCTGCTTGTATTATTTTTTTCATTGCTTCTAGCTTCCAGGCATTTATACATTAAACAAGATCAGTAACTAAAATTAGAGATACTATTTTTAAACTGAAGAAAGGTCTTGCTCTAAATCCTACGAGCAGACAGAAAACATAGAGCTTCTCTAGATCATGGGCTCATAAATGTATCTAGGCTCGTGGATGGACTTTGGCCGTACATTTTGTTGTTGCTAGGTGCCATCCAGTCCTATCTGACTCATAATGATCCTTATAGGGTTTTCAATGGCTGATTGTCTGGGGATTTCTTCAAGAGTAGATTGCCAGGTCCTTCTCCCATTTCTTGTGGTGCTAGGGATTGAACTGGGTCCTCAGAGAGTGCAGAGCAGCACTCTACCAACTGAACTAAACCACAGCCCCATTGGCCATAAACAGTTTGTGATTAATTTTAAACTTCCACTTTTGTTGAACAAGTTTCTAAACATTTCATTATATTCTCAGTTGCCTATGTCCCCAAAGATTAATAAGCACTGATCTAGGTGAAAAAATGTTATATTTCCTCCCAGGATTTAGACTCTCCTGGCTTTTGTAGAAAGTGAATTATTATAGCTGAAGAATGATGCACCAACTGAGCATGGTGGCCAATACCTTTAATCCCAACACTCATGAGGTTGAGGCAGGAGGATTGTGAATTTGAGGCCTGCCTGGGCTACACAGTGAGATCATGTCTTAAAACAACAACAAATACAAACAAACAAAAAAAAATGAAACATCATAAAAAAGATAGGAAGGTCTTGCATTTTGCAATATTTTACATGTTGTTATTGTTAGGTGCCATAGAGTTGAGGCCAACTCATAGCGACCCTCATAGAGTTTTCAATGGCTAATGGTTTCAGGATTGATTTGGGAGTGGGCCAGCAAGTCCTTCTCCCATTTTTGTGGGGCTAGGGATTGAATCCAGGGCCTCAGAGAGTGCAGAGCAGTACTCTACCAACTAAGATAAACCCCAACCCCTAAAAGTAGGAAAGGGGGCACCCGAATTTGAGCTAAGGATCTCTTGATCTATAGTCAAATGCTCTACCACTGAGCTATACCCTCTCTAATATTTTACATACTTATAGGGAATTTCAGCTATAATAGGAACTAAGTAGTGCTTTCTGAAAGACAGAAGCAAGGACTAACTGGATTTGAGGACAATTTGATTGAGAACTAATTGTACCATCGGCTAAGGGATTAGCATTTGTATTTAAATAGGAATTCTGTGGATAATTCATTTTGAACCTGTATGCCAGAGCAAAGAAGAATGTCTTTTCAATTATAGGAAAAGAACTAATCTTTCAGGATCATGTGACTAACTATGAGTACATATTAAGTATAATCTACAGATCAAGTCAATTTATATTTTGTAGCCAATAAATTCCCCTTTAAAATGGATCCACTCGTGACTTTCCATTATGTTTTTCATGTATTTCGGCAAGTAGACTCTAGATACTATAATGGATAAGAGGACTAAAGGAAGTTCTTTTTATTTTTTCTAAATCATAGTAGTTCCATCAAATATTTTCAGGACAGTTCTACCTCCACTACTATTCACATAAAACCATTGTCTAAAATACTCAACACATTGCTTATCTGAACTACCCAGCTTCAACAGCCAGTCTGTGTTCCTTCTCTTTCTTAAAGTCATCTAGATCACCTCATCCATCCCTTAGATTTTGAATAAACTATTTATTCTATTTTTGTTCTATAACATGCAATTTCTCATAAGTGAAGTTTCTCTAAAGAAATTACTCACAATAATAAATCATCTTCAAACTTTAAAGAAATCTGCTTCTTCCTCCTTTTTATAGATAGGTTTTAACAGCAAATGGGCCTGAGTGGCATAATCATCACTAGTTGCCATTTTAAGCCCAGCAGTATTCTAATCAAATAACCTTAACTTTTAAAAGCTCAATTATAAAATTATCTTAGTTAAGTTTTAAAATTAGTATTTGTAATTTATCTGATGCCTGGCTTAATTCCATGATTTGAGATTTGCTGAGACTCAGTTATACCATAGCACATTTTTAAGAGATCAATTTTTTAGATGCTCAATGTACACTTAAATGTGAATTCTTAATTTATTACCTGTGATGTTGAATATAAGTCAATTAGGTCCAGTTTGTTAACTATGATGTTCAGATTTTTATATCTCTGTTTTTTGTTGTTGGTGGTGGTGGTGGTGGTGATGGTGGTGATGGTGGTGGTGGTGGTGGCTTGGTTATTTGGTTCTTTATCACCTATTTGAGGATATCTGTTAAAACCTCCCATGATAGTTATGAGTTCTTATTTCTCTAATTTTACTCTATCAAGTTCTGTTTTAGCTTGTCATATATTTTTCTATATTAATATTTTGGTGGTTACTGTACTAATTGCAAAATATATTCTTGTCTTATTAAAATGTACTTTAAACTATCACCTGAAAGTTCAGTCTACTATGCACTGCTCAATCACTCATCCCTATGATGCTTACAAATTGGCAGATGACTCTAAAGAAAAGGAGGAAGAAATGTCTCCCTCTAAATAATGTATTTCTTTCTTTCTTGAAGTATGATGCCTCAAATCTTGATTCCCTTGGTTGTTCTCCAATAGTTTTGGTTGCTTATTTGGTTTTATTCTACCTTTATAATTGTTCTCAGTATGGGAATTGGTCTAATGCAAGCTGCCTCATCATGACCATAAGCAGACTGTCATTCAGCTAACTGAAGTGACTGGATTTCTTTAAAACAAGATCTATATCCGCCATTTCTATTGTCTGGATGTTTTTGCCTGCCCTTATATCCCTAAATAAATGGAGTAACAAAATCATTCAGAATAAGCAATCAGATAATGATGTTGTTGTTAGGTGCCATCAAGTCGGTGTCCGACTCATAGTGACCCTCTGTACAACAGGGGAAACACTATTGTCAGTGCTTCTCTGCTGTTCATAGGGTTTTCAATGGCAGATTGACTTTTGGGAGGGGGTTGCCAGGTCCTTCTCCCAAGCCTACAGCTTCTGGGGTTCCCAGGCGGTCTCCCATCCAGGTACTAACCAGGCCTGATCCTGCTTAGCTTCTGAGATCTGACGGGATCAGATGCCACAGGGCTACGGCTGCAGGCGCCAGATAATGATATCCAAACTTTTTCTCATAGAAGCTCAGAGAAGAGTAGAGATTCTGGTAAGGTAATACAAAAATTTCAACATAAATTACTATCCATAGTAGGAAAATTTTAAAGAGAGCCTGATCCCAGTTTTGACCTTCTTTTCCTCCACCAGAGGAAGGAATCAAGATGACAGCATCTTAATAGACAGAAGAAATTAGTAATAAGAAAAGAGAGTAGGGATATATATATATATGTTTTCACTGTAACTGATAAGCAATTCAACTAATATGAATGTATGGATGACATTGTGCTATCCATACACAGAATAATGTGAATATTTAGCATTGATTGCTAATTTGAAGGTCACATTTGTTATGTATGTGTCCTGCTTTTTTTCTTCTTTGTCATCAGTTAAATAATTTTGAAGTCTTTCAAAGAGCTATGACCTTACTAGTTTTTATAAAGAATATTTCCAGGAGTACAGAAAAGGGGATAAATAATTACAGGAAAATAAATTTCTATAAAAATTACATGGAGAAGTCATTGAAAATATATTCCTAGCCTAAATGTCACACTATTCACAGTGTAAACTGTCCTAGGTAGCCCCGTCTCCTGCATCTTATTAACACATGAGCACAGCTTAGGTGATCATGAACTGAATATCATGTGAATCTCAGTGATCCCTTCTGAGTCTTTTCTTGCTTCCCTCGACCCCTCTTATGTTTCAGAGAGACAAATTCTCCAGCAGTGGCTGGAACAACAGGTTCCTTTTATTGTTTTGGTAGATTTGGGAAAATTACTTTATCCTAGGTAGATTTCTTTTTTCTCATATGTCCCCACCTGGTCCTAATTGAATTAAGTGAGTTCCAAGGGAGTCACCCTACAGGATTCAGCACTTTTATGATTTAATTTGGAATTATCAATTTTTTCATTCAACAAGATACATATTACAAAATTAAACCAATTAATTAAAAAACTGGGGCAAATGAAATGTTTCATTATTTTGTAAACACTGTGTTCAATTAGTGTTTTGGAATAGGCATAAAAGAGAGAAATCAGTTTTCAAACACTTTTTAAAAAAATTTTTCCTATTATTAGGGAGATATTACTCTGCCTGATATATAGAAATTCACCATCTAGCCACTGGAAATAATCATCCCAGCACACTACTTACTAAAATTATTTTTCCTTACTTAGATGTTATACTGCAAAAATTATAACTGTAAGTAGCATATTCACAATACATTAAGGAAAAGTAAGCACTGAAAACTGAAATTATTTTTGTATTTGAATGTGAAATGTAGTGGCAATTAAAGAAAGATGTTAGTGTTCACTTTAACTAATCATAAACTTTTAAAATAAGCTTGTGAAATTCATAAAAATTAATGGTGCCTCTTTTGAGATGGATACTTTATATGTACTCATACACAAGTGTTCATCACATGTTCACTAGCTATTGTGCTTATAGAACCTAAAGTGCTTGCAGAAACGTCACTCATTTATTATTTTTTATTATAAATTGACTTCTCTGGTGTAATTTGAATTTTATATAACTGATAAACATATTTTAGTAACATTGTATAACCAACTTTTTCTTTTTCTTATAAGCCAGTAGCACTGCTTTTGACTTCATATTCAAAGTACACATTTCCAGCCGGGTGCGGTGGCGCATGCCTGTAATCCCAGTGGCTTGGGAGGCAGAGACGGGAGGATCACAAGTTCGAGAGCAGAGGCAGTCTGCATAACTTAGTGAGACCCTGTCTCAAATAAAGCAAAAAAATGGGCTGAGGGCGCAGCTCAGTGGTCCAGCACTTGTAAAGCATGCAGGTGCGAGGCCCTGGGTTCAACCCCCAGTACTGAAAAAAAAAAAAAAAAGTACACATTTCCCTCACATAACATTGAACTCTATGTCTCATTTATCAATTTATCCTGAGTTTAACGTGTTCTAATAAAGATTCACCTGAGATTTAAAGTGAAATAACTGACCCTTATTTCAATGTGAAAATGATTTCATATTTACCTGTTTTACTAAGCACTTTGAATTATATTTTGGCCTTTTCCATATTCACTATTAAATAGGTATAAACTTTATAATTGTACTCTCTACTTTTATTGTTGTATAGCCTTTTTAAGTTTTCAGTGTGTAGGAAGTATGTAAAAATAATGATAAAACAAATACCTGTGTATTCAAACTGGCTAAAGAAACCAAAGTTATCTCATTAAGTAAAGTTAGCAATTATTCTACTTGTTAGGATGTTGTTTCTTTTTAAACTTTATCTTAGCTCAATTTTATGTAAGCCTAAAAAATTTAGTATGATTTTACCTATTGATCATATTATATGAAGCAATATTAACTAAGTATTAATCTATGATTTTGCTAAACATTAAATTTTTGAAACACAACCATATTAGTGTAGCTATTCATTCTTCATTGTTCATGACAAATGTTCTGGTGAACATCTGTGTTTTTATCAATATTTTGCTGTAAAATAATGACATGTTGGGGATTTCTAAAATTATATTTCTCAACTAGGGTCCCTCATAACAGCCTGAGGGGCTGACCCCTAGTTGGCCCCAGGGCTCATCTCACTCACTCAAACCAGCCCCTCCCATCGAGTGAGCAAAGATGGCCCCTGGCCAGTCTGATCTGCCTTAACCACCCTAAATTTGATTGGCTCCCCTCAGCATTTTCAGGTAGTAACTGTCCCCACCTGGCAGGTATGTCAGTTTACCTGCTGTACCTGTCAGGTGTATGCCCTGATTGGCTGAATCCCACCATGTGACCCCTCCAGAACCCTATAAGAGTAGGGCTCCTGGACCCCACCTTCACCCCTTGAAGATCCCTGAAATCCTCACCTCACTGACCGTCCTTCAACTGCTTCCTGAACCTCATCACCTGGACCAGTGTTCCCTACTCCAGCAAGATCTTCTAGCAAGCCGCAGGATCAAGCCCAGGGGCCCCGAAGAGCCGAAGAATTCTAGCAAGCCACGAAGAGCCTCCCAATTCCTCCCATCTTTGGGAAGGAGGGAGGTAAAGAAGGCAAGCCGAGAGACTCAAGACCAACTGACCTCCAGGGAACACCAGCGGCTGTGGCTGTGCCTTTAAGGCTGAGCTGTACCAGCACTCAGCCTGCAGCATGGAATGCTGCAGGCCTAGGACCAGCACTTAAAGGGAATAGAGCTCTGCTCTATAGGGGCTGCTTGCTCCTTGCTCTCCATCAGGGGAGCACCCAATAAACCTTACCTACCCCTTTTACCACCTGAAGGTCTTCCGAGGTCCTTCATTTACGACACCAGCCATTTGTTATGTTGAGGGTTTGGCTCTAATCTTAGCCGGGCTAGAGCTAAAACCCCAACAATGACATAAGCATTAGTGTACACATCTCATTTCACATCTAATGGTTTCTCTAAGACATATGCTGAAGGAAACAATTTCTGTGCTGTGGGCTATGTTAGCACTTAAGCATCTAATACAAAATTGTTGTCCAAAACATAAATTTTAACTTGTTCTTCGACCAGCAATATAGACAAAAACAATATCCATCTCTTGACTTCTCCAACATTATGTATTCTTCAATTTTAATATTTGACAATTCAGTGATAAGAAAAATCATTGTACATTTTTGCTATTTATTTAGATTTACTGTTAAATTTACAAGTTATATACTGTATACCTAGTATAAAGAGTACTCATTGCTATGTACTTCATAAGCTATATGTTAGAAGAGTATTACTAATATTTGATATTTGTGTAAATTTAAAAGTACATCAAAAATTACAGTATTGGACTTTCATGGGGTTTTTTGGTTTTTGTTTGTTTGTTTGTTTTTTGCAGTGCTGGGGATCAAACCACAGGACTTCACACATGCTAAGCAGGCACTGTACCATTGAGCTACAGCCTCATCTCAAAGTCTTTTTTAATAGATATACTTCCTTCTGCAGCAGTGCCTCTGTTTCCTGTTAATGTTTGAAATCTAATTTTCTTTGGCCTTAGAGATCAGACTTTGATGCTTATTAAATGTGTGTTACATATGAGTATGGTACACAAACATCTGTTGAACTCTTTCAAGAGTAAGTATCAATGTTTGGAAATTTTGTGTACCTTGGTAGAATTTAATGGTTCTGCTATAAAAACTTTTGATATATTGCACTGGTAATAATACAAAAGCCTGCAGCTGTAGCCCTGTGGCATCTGATCCCATCAGATCTCAGAAGCTAAGCAGGGTCGGGCCTGGTTAGTACCTGGATGGGAGACCGCGTGGGAACACCAGAAGCTGTAAGCTTGGGAGAAGGACCTGGCAACCCCCTCCCAAAAGTCAATCTGCCATTGAAAACCCAATGAACAGCAGAGAAGCACTGACAATAGTGTTTCCCCTGTTGTACAGAGGGTCGCTATGAGTCGGATACCGACTCGACGGCACCTAACAACAACAACAAATAATACAAAAAAGTTAGCAGCTTCTTTCTTACAAAATGAGCTATTAATATATATAAATATAAAGACAACCCTTAGGGAAAGCAATTGAATACTTGAATTTGCCCAAAAATAATGGTGTGTGTGTGTGTGTGTGTGTGTGTGTGTGTGTGTATTTGCTTATATATTGGTTGAGTAAATCCTCAGTCACCTCTGTAAGGAATCATCATCACTGAATATCTGTAATAGTGTCTGGTATAAAGAAAAATTTTAACAGACATTTTATAGTGATTTTGAATAATCTAGTCAATTAGCCATATATTTTGTTAGTTTTAGTTTATGCATATAAATTTCTTAAGATAAGCAAAAGCAGTTTCTTGAAAAATCATCTGAAGAGAAAATAATAACCTACAAAAATTAAGAAACTATAAACTATTCTAATTGCCAGCACTATCATACAAGCATGCATGAGGACACACACACACACACACACACACACACACAGTTTATAAAAAGAAATATATTTTTGTCTTCATAGTTGACAAGCACAGTAAATTAAACAATATGTTTAATTGGAAGAAAGACCACTAAGATTGAGAGCATCATAAGAGGTATGATCCAATAATATGGTGGATATTTAAATTTTAAAAATATGTTACAATAAAAGACACATTGCCTTTAATCTCCTTCAAAATACCCCCTCCAGCTTTGAATACATTTATCCCATCATTCTTGCCACTTTCTGAATTAGTCCTAGAATTCCTCTTTTGTGAGTGTCTTTAGTTGCACTGTTCTGGCTGCCTCTATGTCCTGAATCTATTCAAAACATTTACCTTTCATAGTCCTTTTCAAGGTGGAGAAGAATTAGAAGTTGCATGGTGCCAGATCCAGTGAATAAGGTGGATGAGGGCACACTGTAATATTTTTATTTGACAGAAATTGACATACCAAAAGCAATGTGTGATACAGAGTATTGTCATGATGGAGGATGAAACTCAAGGCTCACAAAAGAAGAGTTCCAGAACTGCTTCAGAAATGGCAAGAATAATGGGATAAGAGTGTTTAAAGCCAGAGAGAGAACTTTGAGGGGATTAATTGTAATGCATATTTTACTGTAATAATTTTTTTAATTTAAATATTCATCATATTTTTTGATCACACCTCATATATCACTATGATTTTGAAAATTCTTTCTAGGGGATAGTATACAAGGAACATGTATAAAAGAGAGTTCTACTAGGCCCTAGGAAGTCTCTTCATTCTCAAAGTTGGGTCTGATGCTATGTTCTCACCATTTGCTTTTATGACAAGCTGTGCTTACTTCAGCCCCTCAATTCATAGCACAAATCTGAAACAAACAGCTGCATTTCTAACCGTCCTCACCACAACCTCATCATCATTTCCAAGGCAGAGTCTATTTGTTAGTTATCACAGAATTAAACACAGAATAGTTGGTTAAAATGTCTGTAAAACTGAACTGAACCTAAGGGAAATGTCAGAATATAGTCATTTATCAGACCAGAGAAAATCTTTAAAGTTTTTAAAGTGGTAAATGTCTTGATCTATCTCAACTAGCAGAACCAAACTAAAAGTTTATATGCCTGCCTTTGACTAGGAAAAAATTTTTTGAAGTACTAGTGGACTGAAACCAGGACCTTGCACATGCTTTGCAAGTGCTTTACCATTGAGCTATGGCTCCAGCCTTACTTTTATTTTTTATCTTGAAACAGAGTCTTGTTAATTTACTCAGGCTGCTTCTAGCCTCAAATATGCAATTCTCTTGCCTCTGCCTCCCAAGTCTCAGGAATTATAGGCATGTGTCACCACACCTTGGCTAACTGAGCAGGAATATTAGTCAGGGGTCTCCAGAGAAACAGAAGCAGAAATGCAGATGTCCGAGGTCAGGAGAACATGGTTTTCCCACCTTATGCAGGGAGAAAATTCATATTGTCTCCACTTTTTTGTTCTATTCAGGCCCTGAATGGACTAGGCATTGCCCACTCACATTGATAAGGGTGTATCTTCTTTATTTAGTCTACTGACTCAAATATTAACTTTTTCTAGAAATAACCTCACTGACATACCACATACAGCGGTAATGTTTTATCACCTATCTAGGAATCCTTAGTCCAGTCAACTTGGCATTTAAAAATCAGTGCTTCAAACTGAACTCTGAGTCTTTTCCAGTTCAAACTTTTTTTTAAATTTTTCAGAACCGAAACCTGAATCTGAACCTGAACTTGAACCCAGTAAAAAATTGGATACAAGTTAGCTTTTACTTTTTGTGCGGTATATTAGCTTTTTAAAAATTGAAAAACAAAAGTTAAGAACAATTTTATTCAACTATCTATACATGTTTTTGTTAGGATTAAAATTATAAACCCAAACTATCTAAACTTTACTGTATTAAACTCTAACCCAAATGAGTCCAATTTTTCATGGGTTTGAAGCCATGTTTAAAATTAACCATATTATAAGAAAAGGAAAAGAAAGAATTAAACACAAAATTTAAAAATGCTTCGAGGCCAGGTGCAATGGTGCATACCTGTAATCCCAGCTACTCAGGAGGCTGAGTTACAAATCATAGGATTGCAAGCTACAGACCAACTTGGGCACCTTAACAGAATCAGGTATCAAAATAATTTTTTTAAAAAATCCAGGGATATAGTTCAGTGACAGAGTGCTTTCCAGGCATGTGGAAGCCCTGGGTTCAATCCTCACATCTGGAAGAGAAAAAAAAGCAATGCTTTTTAAGAGGACTAACTATCCAACTATCCTGAAACTCAGTCTTATGCATTTAAAATAAAATGCTTCTGTTGTGGTGGTGGTTTTTGTGGTGGTGGTCAGGTGCCATCAAGTTGAGTCTGACTCACAGCAACCCTATGTACAAAAGAACAAAACACTCCCTATCACTGTGTCATGTCCAGCACTATGTCAGTGCTTCTCTGCTATCTGTCTGGTTTTCAATGGCTGATTTTTTTGGGGGGAATGGGCTTCCAGGTCCTTCCCCCAAGCCTGCAGCATCTGGTGTTCCCAGGTTCTCCCACCCAAATACTAACCAGGCCCGACAACACTTCGCTTCCAACATGTGACTGGACCAGGGTGGTACGTTAACTTTTTAAAAATAACCTAATAAAAAGATAATGTTCAACCATCATTTATATTGTATTTTAAGAAAGAATCTTTCAGGAATAAAGCATAGCTATTGAGCTATGAGTAAATATACTTGGATTTTCTAACATCAATAAGTCAGAAAGAAGCACAAACTTCAATCCTATATTTTAATTGGCATCTACAAACCTGTGGCAGTGCCTGATCCATGAAGTACATTCCAGTCAACAAAGAAATACGTTTCATGGTCAAATCTAGTTCCATAGGGCAAAAACAGTGCTTGGTCTTCATATAACCTCTCTCTCTCTCTCGCTCTCTCTCTCTCTCTCTCTCTCTTTCTCTCTCTCTCTCTTTCTCTCTCTCTCTCTCACACACACACACTGTGTGTATAGATAGATAGATAGATAGATAGATAGATAGATAGATAGATAGATACTCTACATCTGTATATAATAAATCTACACATAGATATGGGTATAGTATAGCAATTGTTGTTGTTGTTAGGTGCTGTCGAGTCAGTATCTGACTCATAGCGACCCTCATAGGGTTTTCAATGGCAGACTGTTTTGGGATTGCCTTGGGAGTGGATTGCCAGGCCCTTCTCCCATTTTTGCGGTGCTGGGAATTGAACTCGGGACCTCAGAGACCACAGCGCAGCGCTCTACCAACTGAGCCAAATCCCAGCCCTTCTCAAATAATTCATAGGTTAATATCAAATGTTTCCCAAGTAAGAAGTTGTACTCAGAAAGCACTACATAGAAAACTTGGAAATGAACTGAAATGTCAAAGTGCATTTGAATAAAACATTAAGGTTATTTGTTGCCTGAATAATTGGGAAGAATCAAGCAACTATAGGAAAAAACAGAACACTATGTAAGACAAAGTCAAAGCATTTGTTACTGTATGTTTTCCGAAGCTGTCAAGAACCTCAGAAGAAAACTAAAGATTTATGGTACTAGTAGAGAAAATAATTTGCTATATGGAGAAAAAATTTGCTATACGGAACCAAATAAAAAAGGTTTCTTCTTTTTTTTTCAAATTACTGATCTTTAGACCTAAAAAGGGGAAATGCTGGTAATCAAAATTCACAGCTCAAAGAGGACAAGAAGAGATAGACTAGTTGGGAAAAAAAAAGTAAGCTTTTAGCAAGTGTACAGTATCTCTAGCAGTCAGATATTGTACCTATGTCCAACTGCACAGCAGGCTCTATGTGGGTGAGGTTCGTTAGCTGTGCAATTCCCTGAGCTAGTCAGTGGGAGAGCTGCTCAGGATACTTGGAGTCGAAACTTGAAGACAAAGGTGCGTCTGACTCATGCCATGGTATTTTCAGTGGCATCACATGGTTGTGAAAGCTGGACATTGAACAAGAGAGACAGAAAAAGAATTGATGCTTTTGAATTGTGGTGCTGGAGACGTCTATTGAATCTACCATGGACTGCCAAAGAACCAACAAAGCTGTCCTAGAAGAAGTCCAACCAGAGTGCTCCTTGGAAGCAAGAATGGCCAGACTGCGTCTTACATATTTCGGACATGTAGTCAGGAGAGAACAATCCTTGCAGAAGGACATCATGTTTGGAAGAGTGTCAGGTCAACGCAAAAGAGGAAAACCCTCCACCAGATGGATTGACAGAGTGTCTGCAACAATGGGCTTAAACATAAATAAGATCATTTGCCTGGCACAGAATCAGCTTAGTTCTACTTTCATAAACAGGTGTAATTTGAGCAGGCCATTAACAGTACATAAAAATTTTAACTACTCAGTAAATTTTTAACACGCAGAGAGTTTGTTTCCTGTACCTCCTGCCTCTTCTTTGTTTTGGCCTTTTCTCAATTGTTCTATGCCATCCCTTTCCCTGACCACAGGTTGTTTCCTGGTTCCTTGGTTCTCCACAATTTTTCTCCACTTATTTTTGGGAAGTCCAAGAAGTAGATAATGTGACCTAACTGCAGTTGCCCTGAGTCCTGTAGCTCACAGTAACAGAACTAGAATTTTATCTCAGATCTTTTAATACTAATTCTTTCCACTTATCATATTTTTCTTCTCCTGCAGATTTTTTCAAATATATATATATATTTATATATATATAATATATATATTTATATATATTAAATATATATATAAATATATATATTATATATATATATATTCTGTCTGAGACTATAGGTCTTTGAGTAAATGCAAAAAGAAAAATCAGTGTTAACCTATGTGCAGGAACTTGACCTCTAATGTCATTACCTCATTATGATCCATAATCCAACACCCTGCTTGGAACTAAAGGTACATAACAGGTCACACTGACCGCATTCAGGATCATATACCAAAAATGATGTCTTAGTCATTACAGCAAAGTTTTTAATGGTCACTGAAATACTTTTACTTTTTTCATAATTTGGCAAGCTAAAGCCAGACACAGTGGGGCACACTCATAATTAGAGTGACTTGGGAGACTGAGGCAGGTGGATCACAAGTCCGAGGCTAGAGACAGCCTGTTTAAGTTAATGAGACCCTGTATCAAAATAAGAAATAAAAGGGCTGATGCTGGAAGTCAGTGGTAGAGCACCTGTCTAACATATGCAAAAGGCCCTGGATTCAACCTGTTACTAAAAAAAAAAAAGCACAAATGAACAGGTTAGACAGGTTAGTGAAATGCTTCCCACTCCCCCAGATCCCTTTCCTATCCTCAAAGCACAGGAGGATGCAACATGAAAGGAATCTTAGACTAAATGGAGAGAGTCCTGAGAAATAGCTTAAAAAATCAAGAATCAGTGAAGGATGTGAGAGCTGCTACAATTCATATATCTCAAACTGAAGATACATGGAATCCTGTCTGAATTATTTTTCCAATAAGAACTTGCTAAACAATAAAAAGAGTGTCAAATTACCTCTATCTTTGTTAAAGTGAAGTCATTAGCATCATCCCACAATGTGCATATCTACAGTGAGAAAAATATTCAGTTGATATGAACCTCTACATTGGAATAGGAAATGAAAGAAGGATGAGAGAATATTATTTGGAAATGGGAAAGTTCCCAATAAAATTCCTCTTCCTCTTTTAATCATGCTACAATTTATTATACAATTTTACAATCATGCCACAATTTATTATAACAAAAATTTTTTGTCACAAATTACTATTAATTATAACAGAAATTAGTTTGTTTGAACCACATGATAACCTAGACAGCACTGAGATAGGCTTTTTAGTAATAATTAGCCTATGGATACTTTTCCAACTGAAAATCTATTTCTGGAATATTTGTCTCTGCTTCTTTTACTTTTCATGCTTTGGTCAGTGGAAGGCTTAGACCTCAGGTCTCTGTTCTTCATTTTAGGTAATCATACTATCTGAAAACTCATCAACATTGATGACATGATGCCACCACTATTTGGAATCTCACCAAACCATTCTCCATTTCTGATCTATTTCTGTCATTCCAGTCTCATCTCCAAAGCACCTAATGGAACTTTCTCCATGATTGCACTAATATAATCTAAAACTTACAATCTAAAACTCTGTATGTACCCTGTAACTTAGAGATCTTTATTTTGGCCCATTTTGTGTACAATGTCATAGCTTTACTGCTGTTGTTAGGTGCCACTGAGTCAGAACAGACTGATAGCAACCCTAAGTACTGCAGAATGAAACACTACCCAACACTGTGCCATGCACATGATCTTCTTATAGTTGATCCCATTGTTACAGCTATTATGCTGCTTCTCCTTTGGAGTCATGCCACATCAGCAAAAGGAGGTCCCGGGGGCTTTACTCCATTCCCTTCACTAAGGTTGACTCTACTTTGAGGAGGCACCTATTCCCCAGTCATTTCTTGAATGCCTTCCAGCATGAGGGGCTCATTTTCTGGCACTATATTTGACCATGCCTCTCTGCTATCTGTAGGGTTTTCAATGGCTAATTGTTTCAGGAGTGGGCTGCTGGATACATCTCCCTCATCTATCTTAGTCTGGAAGCTCAGCTGAAACCTATCCACCACGGGTGACCCTGCTGGTATCTGAGATAACGGTGGCATAGCTTTCAGCATTACAGCATAACATGCAAGCCCCCACAGCACAACAAGCTGACAGACCCATGGCAGATAGTTTTGCTAATAACTCTAAACTCAAACCTTTGGCTGTTAGCATCCCTGTTTACTAAATCCTCAGTTCCATCTAATTCCTGTATCCTTGTAAACATGACTATTCAATTTGTGTTTAATATGAAGTTGCTATCTTTGTTACACATCTTTCTGTGATTACTCATGTACTGGTAGTTGTCCTTTTTTTCACCTCAATTATGCCCTCACATACTCACTTCTGTTCATTAATTCTTCCACAGATCTATTTTGTCAGCTTATTTCTTTGTTTCTGCCACAATATTAATATTAAAACACTAATTTCACTTTTTCTCTTTGTATTATTCAGAGTTCTGCTAGGGGAGAGATAACATGACAATTGAGTGATATGAAAAAAATGTAATGGACGAAGTACATGTTAGGACAGAGAAACCAGATGGAATATTCCATATTTAGAAGGGCAGAGCACACACAACTCCTCAAGGTCTGAAAAGAGAAAGACAGGCAGAGTGTTTTCTGGAACCTGAAGGCTGAGATGGCAGTGTACAGTGGGCCATCTGACAAGCTGGGAGCTTTAGCTATTGACACTGGAGAGAGGTCCTGATTTCACCTCCCGCTTCCTCCTGGCCTGCTGATGCACTCATGGGCTCAGGCTATGTAACCAGCCAGCAAAGGAGCCCTTGGATGCAAGCCTGAAAGCCAGTTGTGAAGGGAAAAGTAAGAGAAAGAGGGATGGAGATTGGACCTGGTGAGGAAGTGAAGGCAAAAAGAGAATATTCAAGCTCTCTATTGTCTCTGCAGGTCACCTTATTGCTTAAACTGCCTTTGGAATCGTGGCAAAATTAGAACATTGGAAGATTAACAAAACATTGAAGTTAATTATTGTACGATGTCAGTCAATTCATTTTGTAGAATTGGAGAAGGAAAGGTATATTTTCCTTTCACATAAGTAAACATAAAGAGGAAAAATCTTTTTTTCCCTATATAAGACCATATTCACCATACTAATGAAATAGTTCTGGTTATGATAGCATGGAAAATGTAGAATGTTAGAAGGACCACTAGAGATTTTATCTAACTTTTATGTCTTTATGTATTTGTTTTTCCTTAAGCCAGGCATGATCTCACACCTATAATCCCAGGGACTCAGGAGGCAGGGCAGGAGGATCACAAGTTTGAGGACTGAGGCAGCCTGTGTAATTTAGCGAGACCCTGGTTCAAAATAAAAAAAAATAACTAGATAAAAATTGGACTATTTGTTGTTGTTCCATTAAAAACACTCTCATTATCACTAGCTTATTTAGAAGTCTATGGGTCTATCCATCAGATATACTAATCAAGATACATTCCACAGTGATGGCTTCAAATCTACCTATCTCCACCACTTCAAAACAAAGTACTTTCTTCAAAGAAAACTTAGGCAGAATATATGACTTTTAAAATAGATAAATACTGAAGAGCTCTTATTTATGTAACAAATGAATGCATGAGAGCCAACCAGTATGGAAAAGTGAAGTGTTCTACCCCAAAATTCCTATTGACTATGGTGAGCCTAAAAGGATCAAAGAATACAGTTAGAATCCTAGTGTGACATAACAATATCCATTGGTCGTGTGACTTTGAATAGTACCACAGCATTTGGACAGAATAAATACTAAAGGCACCTAGGCAGAAGTTGTCAATCTAATTTCTAAGAAAGATTGTCATATTACTATAGCACCAGCCATGTTCAATACTTACAGCATGAGGACAATATGAATTGTTGTTGTTAGGTGCTGTCGAGTCAGTATCAGACTCATAGCGACCCTCATAGGGTTTTCAATGGCTGAGTGCTTCGGGACTGCCTTGGGAGTGGATTGCCAGGCCCTTCTCCCATACCATATGAATTGTTGTTGTTGTTGTTAGGTGCCGTCGAGTCGGTATCCGACTCATAGTGACCCTCTGTACAACAGGGGAAACACTATTGTCAGTGCTTCTCTGCTGTTCATAGGGTTTTCAATGGCAGATTGATTTTTGGGAGGAGGTTGCCAGGTCCTTCTCCCAAGCCTACAGCTTCTGGGGTTCCCAGGCGGTCTTCCATCCAGGTACTAACCAGGCCCGACCCTGCTTAGCTTCCGAGATCTGACGGGATCCGATGCCACAGGGCTACCGCTGAAGGTAACCATATGAATTAGGGAACTGAAAATACACGACTGGTTTCAAGGGTCCTGTTTTTATAATAAGTTTTGACAACCTGCATAATGATTAAGTTGTCTTGCATTATGTCCAACTTCTGAGAATTTTGTGAAAGCAGCATATTCATGTACTCAAAGCACTCTTAAATATTGCCTTGCTTGCTAATTAACAGAAGCTGTGTTTTTAGTCACTAGGCTATAAAGTATCCAGATATCACAAACCTAGCTCTCAGGACTGAATTTTAACTGCTATAAGCTAATAATGGTGATCACATTCATTTCTATCAGTTTTGGGTTGAAAGATGGACACATAACTCAATCAGACCAATGGGACAAAAGTGAAATTATGCGACATCTGAGGATTTTGTGAAAATATTCTCCTCGTTGATAAAAGGCCTCAGGATACAGTACCATCCCTGACCCCTGTCTAGAAGAACAACAACAATTGAGGGTCAAATATGAGGATGAAACCCAGCATTCTAATGGTGACCAGATGGCATCATTGTGGCCCTAAATTAACCAATCCCTAAGTCATCCACCACCAGACTTTATAAGAGATAGTATCTTTATTTTTATAGCCATTATAAACTCTCTTTACTAATATAGAGATTAAGATCAAATTCTCTAACCAAATTCCATGAAATGGATTTCAACTGTAAGAAGAAAAAAAAATACATTCAAAAAGTTACAGACTGCATTCAAAACTTATGTTGATTTTAAAAACCCTTATATAGTTGTCATAATCCATTTGGGGAGTTTTTGCAAACCCAGAAGTTTCTCATTCTTAGTATGATCAGGGACAGTTTATAACTTGGGACACAAAATGTACAAACTGATTCCAGAAGTAATGGAAAAATTACAGAATAGGCTTGCCAGCACAAAAATTAAACACAGTCTTGCCTCATCTTTTCACCATTTTGTGTTTGTTATAAAATTTTGAAAATTAAAAGTGACGATTTCCAAGGCAACTTCATATAAACTTCCAGACAGAACACTAAAAGAACTGTAATTTTAAGGTGGTAGTTCTAGAAAACACTATGAGGATGATGAACTAGGCACTAAGGTACAGCAAGTCAGCAGATAAGAATGTCATTCCAAGAATCTGCGGGACTTTAAATGACTCAAGCATATGATAAATACTCAGTAATTATTAGCTTTCTCATTATGAATACTGCCAAACACTACCAAAGTAAATATAAATATTTCTTTAGAAATATTTAGAAGAAAAAATTTTAAATGGTCAATTGAAGAGTGTATAGCCTAAGGTTAACAAAAAAAAAAAACTTAAAACAATGAATATAATTTTATTAAATTATAATCTCAATTGTATCACCTCAATAAAAAATGTTCCCAGCAAGCTGATAAATCAATGTGTAATGAAAGAGAGGAAATTAATGATATAGGTAACATTTAAACATTTTTTGGAAAGAATTTCAAAGAGAAAGTCAAAATTTAAATTAAATTTATTTTCAAATTTATTGGTAGCATTGGATCAATAAGTCAAATAATTGAAAAACTATAATTATATTATAAAAATCATGAAAAATATATCTCAGATCATCAAAAGCCCTAAGTGTAAAAAAAATCAATAAATGTATGGATTGAAGTGATTTTAGAAAACACATTTTTATAAAATCATGGTGACAGAGAAACTCAGATGCCTTAAAGGTAGAAATCAACACATGCTGCTAAATAAAAATTGATCTATCTCTAATGATAAAAGAACCATAAGGTGAAAGCATAAATAATATAACACATCAGAAGGTCATATTTGCAACTCATTTAATAAAAATTTAAATCACTATACACAAAGGTCTTATAAATTAATAAACAAAAGATAATAAAAATACTTAAGAGTAAAATGAGCAAAACATGAAACAGACATTTCACAGAACACAAACAAACATCCATAAACTGGAAACTGCACTTATTTTTCTACTTTCAAATTTAATACATTTCTAATCTTACAATACAAGGCTGGGATTTAGCTCAATTGGTAGAGCACCACTCTGTAGTCTCTGAAGTCCCAAGTTCAATTCCCAGCACTATAAAAAATGGCAATCAACTCCTAGGGCAATCCCAAAACAATCAGTCATTGATAACCCTATCAGAGTCCCTATGAGTCAAACCTGATTCAATGGCACCTAATAACAACAATCTTACAATAAATTTTATATTATAAAGTACTCAATTATAAGTACTCAATAATTATTAGCTTTCTCATAACAAATATTGCCATTAATGGAAAAGCAAACAAATTTGGTTTATAATATAAACTTTGTTGAAGCTCTGGAAATCCACTGCTTAAAACGGTGAGATAAACAAGAGCAAAGCAAATGCAGTTGAGTATCTTCACAAATAAGTGAAAAAGTCAAATGAGAGTTTTTTAAAACAAAGATTGAGGAAGATATAAAAACATTGATTGAAATTATATTAAGTTTATGATTTTGTTGTTTGTTTGCTTGTTTATTTGGTTTTTTGAGAAAAATCTCATCATGTAGCCCAGCCTCAGCCTCCCAAATCCTAAAATCACAATCACACTACCACACCTGGCGTGTATGTTTTTGAAGTGAAATACATCTGAATTAATATTTACATGTAAAGATATTTTATTTTATAATGCATTTTAGAAATCATTGGTAACAGATTTAATATGTATCAATAAACATTTCTTTTATTGTGTTTATAGTAGAAGAGCTGTAAAAACATCTTATATACAGTATAATTTTTACTCTCTCTAATTCATTTCAAATAGCAGTAAATTTGCTGTGGTTTCATGTTTATTTTTAGTTTTACCACACATTTTTCTCTGTGTAAAACAAAAAGTCATGATATGTAGTAATAACCAATATCTTCATGTTTTAAATATCTCATAAGTCATCTCTATTTTTAAATAACGGGAGAGACAATTAAATGTTACATTCCAATGCCATCATTATAGCAAAAATATTTCATGATTCAAATTTGAGTTATGAATATTTAAATACTCCAATATTTTACATTTTACTTCTATAACAAAATAACTCCATATATTCTAAACATGTCAATTTATATAAAATATAGTATAGATGAGCAGGAACTTTGAATCAATGTGGATTAAATGGACTATCATTTGCAATTTAGTTGAATCAAAACTCATTTCACAGTTCATCTTTAATGTTTAGGAGGCTCTGTCTAATTAAATTAAACTGAATTTAATTTATCTTATTGAACACTTTGAAACACTTTATTTCTACTAAGACTCTCTGAATTCAGGGAAGTCACCTTGACATTTGGGGTTGGGATGGGAGTCAAGGAAGGCCAACATCTAAATGTGGTAGAGGACCCTTCAAAACAATGTATGATGCCAATAATCCCATCACTCAGGAGGCTAAAGCAGGAAGATTGCACATTCAAGACAAGCCTGGACTAAAAAGTGAAATTTTGTCCCCCCTCAAAAAAGCATATGAATAAGTGAGGAAAGAACTTTGTTTTTGTTGCTAGAGGCTGCCAAGTCATGTCTGAATCATAGAAATGCTCACAGAGTTTTCAATTGTTGATTTTTTCAGGATTGTTTTCTGGAGTAGACTGTCACAACCTTCTCTCATATTTGTGGTACTGGGGATTGAACTTGAGTCCTCAGAAAGTACAGAACAAGCACTCTACCAACGGAGTGAAACCCCAGCCCCAACCCACCTCTCTAGCCCCTGGTAACTACCATTCTCCTTTCTGCTTCTTTGAGTTTAACACTTTTAGATTCCACATATTAAGTGAGATTATGTGCTATTTGTCTTTCTCTGCCTGGCTTATTTCATTTAGCAAAATGTCCCTAAGGTTCATTTGTATAATCACAACTAACAGGATTTTCTTGCTTTTTTAAAATTTTGAATAATATACCATTGTATCTAATGCCACATTTTCCTTATCCATTATTCATTAATAGGCACTTGGGTTGATTCCAAATATTAGCTATTATGGATAATGCTGCAATGTACACAAGAGTGAAGATACATCTTTCACAAACTGATTTTGGTTCATTTGGAAATATATCCAATGGGGAAATTGATAAATCATATGGTAACTCTAATTTTTTAAGATGCTGCCATACTATTTTCCATAATGCTGTACCAATTTACATTCCCTCCAACAATGAATAGCATTCCCTTTTTTATATCCTCTCTGAGTAGTTATTTTTCATCTTTGTGATAACCACCATTCTAACACGTATGGAATGGTATCTCATTGTAATTTTAATTTGCATTTCTTTGATAATTAGTGATAATGAGTATGTTTTTTGTGTGTGGTTAATACTTTAGTTTTATTATACAATTTTATTGCGTGTGTATACATACATACAAATTTTTGTTGTTGCTGTTGTACTGCGGGGTTGAACCCAGGGCCTCATGCATACTAGGCAAGTGCCCTACCACTGAGCTGGACCCCCAGCTCCTTTTTTTTATTGGAAAATGTTAATGTACACTTTAATATGACTCATTCTGACATGCTTTTCATTGTGACATTTCCATATATGCATTTTGATGTACATTATTCATATAAGTTCCCCCTTACCCTCTTGTATGTTTCTCCCCCATCCCACCCTCCCCATCTAAGTCTTCTCTATCATTTACTTGGTAATATTTTTCTATATGTCCTTGGGTTCCAGTTCTGTTTAAGATAGAAACTTTTCTTGTAGTATATTTTTGTATTCTCTTTGCCACTTGTGTGTCTTCTTTTCAGAAATGTCTATTCATTTAGGTCTTTTGGCCATTTTTTAATCAGGTAGTTTTCTTGTTATGATGTTGTTTGAGTTTCTTATCTGTTCTCTGTGTTAACCCCTTATCAGATGTATGCTGTTGCTGTTTTTAGGTACCTTGGAGTCAGTGTCTGACTCATAGCGACCCTATGTACAACAGGTGAAATACTATTGTTAGTGCTTCTCTGCTATTCATAGGGTTTTCAATGGCTGATTGTTTTTTATTTAGGAGGGGGTGGGTTGCAGGGTCCTTCTCCCAAGCCTACAGCACTTGGTATTCCCAGGTGGTCTCCCATCCAAGTACTAACCAGGCCTGACCCTGCTTAGCTTCAGAGATCTGATGGGATCAGTCACCACAGCTGTACAGCTGCAAGCATCAGATATAAGTTTGCAAATATTTCCTCCCATTCTGTATGGTTTCACCCTGTTGATTGTTTCCTTTGCTGTTTATATGCATTTTAGTTTGATGTAATTTTTTTATTATTGCTTTTGTCACCTTCACTTGTGGGTTCACATCCAGTAAATATCATCCAGAACAATGTCATAGTTGTTGTTAGGTGCCATCAAGTAGTATCCAACTCATAGTGACCCTCATAGGGTTTTCAATGGCTGATTGTTTCAGGATTGATATGGGAGTGGATTGCCACATCCTTCTCCCATTTCTGCGGTGCTGGGAATTGAACTGTGGACCTCAGAGACTGCATAGTGGGTTCTCTACCAATTGAGCTAAATCCCAGCTTCTTTCAGTAATTCTATACTTTCTAGCTTTTGTCTTTAATCCATTTTGAGTTTATTCTTATATGGTGTGAAATAAACTCTTATTTTATGCACTTGAATACCCAATTTTCCCAAAACTATTTTTTGAAAAGATCACCCTTTTCCCTTGTTCTTAGCCCCTGTGTTGATAATCAAAATAATCCATGGAGTTTTTCTAAACTCTCTATGTTACATGCTAGCACCATGCTCTTTTGACTAGTAGTACAGATTTGTTGTATATTTTGAAGTCAGATAATGTGTGAACTCCAATTTTGTTCTTTTTCCTGAAGATTGCTACGGCTATGGTTCCACATAAATTTTAGCATTATTTTTTCTATTTGAGTGAAAAATGTCATTGAAATTGTGATAGAGGTTTCACTGAACCTGTAGAATGCTTTGATAGTATGGTCATCTTAAAACTATTAGTTCTTTCAATCCATGAATACTCAATATCCTTCCACTTTTTGCTATCTTCACACACACACACACACACACACGTTAGGTGCCAAAAATATATACACATTTTAATAAAGGAAAAAATGTATTAAAATTGTAATACTCAATATATACTGAAAACAAAAGATAAATACAAGTCACGTTTGACTTCTGCAGTTACTAGAGGTGCTGAAAGTGGGTACCACAGCAGAAGCAGGACTTGTTGCTCTGTGAGACCTCCCAGAGCTTCCTTTGTGCACATCACACACAGTACCATGGTCTCAACCTTAATAGGAATATGTGCAATTGTTAGGCACTTTGGAGATTCTGTTGCATACTCACACCTGCATTGTCATACTCCAGAACATTCTCAAATTTCAAATAACACCTTAAAATGGTTTTGCACTCCTTGAAAGATAACCATGCTATTGACAGTTTCTTTCACTGTCCTACCTCTCTTCTGGTGGCACCAGCATTCATTTGATTAACATATCCTTAGAGTGAATTTCATACTACACATTGCTGCTTGTTTTTGTGTGCTGTCACGTCTGGCCCAACTCATAGTGACCCTCATAGGGTTTTCAATGACTGTTTGGGGAATGCTTTGGGAGTGGATTGCCACATCCTTCTCCCATTTTGCAGTGCTTGGGATTGAACTCAGGTCCTCAGAGTGTACAAAGCAGCACTTTATCAACTGAGCTAAACCCATCCCTGTACATTGCTACCATAATCCAATTCAACTTCAAAAAATAATACATAGATAACATCTCTTAACATGTATGTACATTTTTGGCACCCCAGACATGTATATATAAACAGAGAAAATTTCATGTTTTCCTTTCTAATATGGATGCCTTTCATTTTTTTTCTTTGTCTAAGTGTGGCTAGGACTACCAATAGTACAGTCAGAAGATATGGTAAGAATAATGTGATCTTTTTTTGTTGTTGTTGAGGTATACTCTTTCTATTCCTAATATGCTGAGAGTTTTTATCAGGAAACAATGTTGAATTGTATCAAATTCTATTCCTGCATATGTTCTCTACTCTTTCTTTTAAATTCAATCACTCATTATTGACTATAAAGTGTTGTTTGCAATTTATATATAGCACTAATATATAATAATCAATATGCAACATTTATCAACTCTTATTTTTGATAAGCACTCTCATGAATCATTTTAAATCACCAAACCAGTTCCAAAATAGAACATTATTAGCACTATTATTATTGCTATATCTACGTTAAAAATAAAGAAATAAAGTTTTTTAAAAAGTGAGGAATATATCCAAATTCAAATAGCTAATAGGTAGCCAAGCCACAACCCAAGCCTATGATCCCACAATTTCATTTCTAGATACTTCCTCAAAGGAAATAAAATATTTGCATAAAAATCTCTATACATAGATGTTCGCTGTTTTATAAATAACACATGTCTATATACAGAATAATGGATAAATATGTTCATATAATTAGCTACTATTTGGCAATTAAACATAACGCCTATTGATACAACAATACAGATGCATTGCAAAAATATAATGAATAAGAGAAGTCAAACACACAAAAATACATATGTGGGACTCCATCTGTATGAAATTTTAGAATAATCAGAATGGCACAATAAATCAGATCAAATGAAGTTTCTGTAGTATGCAATGGACTGAATGTCAATATCTTTCCACAGCTCATATTGAAATCCCAATCCCCAAAGAGTTTATATTAGTAAGTGGGGTCGCTGGAAGGTAATGAAGGCATAAGGATAGAGCCCTCAAGGTTAGGATTAGTGTCCTTATAAATAGGACAAAGGGAGCTGGTTTATTCCTTATACCATGTAAGGACATAGTGAGGAAGTGCCACCAAACAACCAGAAAACAGGCACTCAGCAGACACCAAGCCCACCAGCATCTTGATATTAGACTTCTCAGCCCCTAAAATAAAATAAATTTCTGTTGTTGATTAGCAACCCAGTTTATGATATTCTTGTTATAGTAATCCAAACAGCTACAGCAGAAGAGATAAGCAACTAAGGAATTTTCTATTGTGATGGAAAAGTCTTGTGTCTTGCTATCATTAGTCAAAATTGAAGTATATACTAAAAACCTAAGCATCAAATTATATGTTCATTGTGTCTTAATTTTTTTAAATATCTATGGTTATTCAATTCTTTCATAAAACTCAAAGGACAATATAGAAATGAATCTAATGTTTTCCACAAAAGACACTTAAGCATACATTAATAAGGAATTTCTAAAACTCTACCTGTTTATTTTCTTTAAAAATATAAAATATAAGAAAAATATTAAAATATGTAGTGTATATAAGTAATAGCTACTTTAATTACAAAAAATTACAAAAAAAATTAATTATAAAAAAAATTAGACAGAGTTGCCTAAGATTTGCTTCATTTGCTTTTGATGGTTTAGTTATTTTACTTGACCTTAAAGTTAATATATAATTGTGACAAAAATAATTGAACTTTGCAAAAACATATGAAAAAAGTATTTTTCATCACATCAAATGAAGAGATTGGCACCCACACAGACATACAATGGCAGAATTTTAAAAATAATTTCACATACAGTTTGTTCTTATTGTTCTTATGTGCATCAAGTCAGGTCCGAGGTGCTAAATGCATGTTATATCATTTTATATTTATACATGTTATGTCATTTTAAATATTTTCCTCAATAAATACATAAAATCAATTTTAGATCTAGTTTGCAGTTTAATGGTACATAGCATTCAATTATATGGGAATATTAGGACATATATCTAATAACCAATTGATGACCTCTTAAGTTTTAAATCACAGTTATAAAATTTTTTAATAAGTCAATCTATAAAAATTATTTATTATTTGATGCAGTTAACATTCATTAAACCTTCCTTGAATACAAATGTGAATTATTTAGTTTTACTAGGATTTTTATAGTCTTCCAAGTATCATTCCATATAGTCCACATAAACTATGAAATGTTTACTAGTTGTAATTGCTAGGAAAATTCTCTAAAGCTAGAGAAAACATCTAGGATATATAATTCATCCCTCAATTCTATCATCCTTCACTTAGTCTGAGGTGTTTCTTGAAAACTTGCCTTCTTTGACATTCGCCTCTCCAGTGCCCTGAATAAGGCAGTCATTATGCTCAGCACAGACCATTTCAATAACTCCATATATTATCTGTCTTCAGACTTCCCTCTACCAAACTACACAGCTCACACCAACCAGTTAACTGATTGGTGCAAATTTGGTTAACTTGAGTAACTGCAAACTAGATCTTTTTAAAAACACATCTTTTTGCATCACCCATCTCCATAAAAACCTTCAATGATTTTGCAGGGCCTAAAAAGTAATCACTTAAATCCTAAACTTGATAAACATGGCCCTTTAAAAATTAGGGATAAGCCTACCTCCAAAATTGTACTTGTTTTCACCATCTTCCTACCACCGTGTCCTTCTTTACATTGGTCCTTAGTCCAGAATGTTTTTTACTACCCCACTGAAATACTAACTCTAAGGCTCATATTTTTCCTTTTATACAGGAATTTCTCACAGCTCTTTGCATACATTTTATATGAGCACAAGAATTAACCTCAGTTTCATGTGAATCTCCTACATTAGATACAAGTGCTTTGGTAAAGTTCTATTGTCTTAACTATTTTTCTTTACTCCTAAAGATGTCCATAAAAATTAAATGACATAATTTATTCAAAATCCCTATAATAATATACTATCATTGATAAATAATAGTTAACTTGAGGTTGAATCATACATGAAATGATATGATAGCCAAAAGTATAGAAAATAATGGGAATTCGGTGGAGTTGCATTTATCTCAGATTAATATTTCAACAAAAATCTTGAGTGTCATTTTTGCTTAGTTTTCTAGGATGAAGTAAAAATCTTAATGATGAGAAGAAGAATATGCATACATGCGGTGAAGGTTGATATAGCTGGAATGAAGCATGTCTTTTTACAGGTAACATGACAGAGAAGATAAAGAAGGCAAATGGCATGTAGGAGATCATGAAGATAAATAGACCTGGTATGCTAAACTAAGAAGCTCAAAATGTATCTAACTGGGGGGATTGGTGAAAAGGTTTAACATGTTTTCAGAAGTCAGTGTAGACTCATGCATGTCCAGCTCATAGTCCCATGGGGTGCATACAGCCCAGGAAAGCTAGTAATTTGGTTCCACAAAATCTTTTAACATCTTGTGTTTTTTGCATTTATTTTCTTTGTTCTCCCCCCCTTATTATGTATATGGGCTAATATGATTCCTCCTTACTCAGTGCAGCTCAGGAAAACCAAAAGCTTGGGTACTCCTTCATGTAAATTAAAAAATAGAAGCAATTAGGAAGGCATTATCATAATCTAAATGAAATGATAATTTTTGAGTGTAGTAAATGTGGCACACATTTTCTTCATTTCATTTTCCACTCAACTTTAGTATTTCTTAGTAGGCCCAGCCAGCCAGGTGTGGGGGTTCATGTCAGTAATCCCAGCACTCAGGAGACTGAGGCAGGAGGATCTCAAGTTTGAGGACAGCTTGGGCTGCATAGCAAAATTCTGTCTCAAAAAACTGCTTACTGAAATACACACACACACATACACACACACACACACACACACACACACACACACACACACACAGAAAGAACAGGCAAAGCATGATGATTTTAAATAGCATCAATATGGCTATGATTCTCTAGTCAACACCATTTAGGACTGTGATAATAATTGGAACTAAAAAACTAAAAGAATAAAATTTTACAATCCTGTTACCATGGTGCATATGGAAAAAGCAAATGTTCATCTCTTACCATTTTGTCTTCCAGTGGTATGTATATCTCAGCAAGTGTAGAGTCTTTTAACTCTATATCAAAAACAAAGCTGTTCTGAGGTATGATAGAGATTGTTGAGTCACTTTCTTCATCCAGATCTTTATATACCCTTGTGCGAGGTAGTGCCAAGCCTTTCAGTATTACATAAAATCCATCATTTCCAATCACTGAAACAAAACAAAACAAAAAAAGATATGGATATGACTAACACATGTGTTATACTTGATGTGCTTTTAGCAAATTCCTTCCCATTTCTACTATAACAGGAACTTCAGGGGAGCACTTAAGCACTCATAAATAGTCTACTTGAATTACAAAGCATATTTGGAGTATTCTTTTCAGACAATTATATATAGTAATACATCTTTGACAAAGAACTGAAAAGTTTTTGGAAAAAAGGAAGAAAGCACGGTAACATATCATTATTAATAGAGTTAAGACACTATGAGAAAAATGGGACCAGTAAGATCCCCAAATTGCCATTTTCCTATTTCATATAGGCAACAATATGTATCTATTAATTTCTATTTATCTTTTCTCTGAATATGAGGATAATGAGGTACCAAATGTTAGAGTTTGGAAAGGGTAACATCATTATCAGAGAGAGGAGCTTTCCCAGTATTTATTCTAATCCACATTATTAAGTCTCCACAATCTGCCATCAAACCTAATTCCTAAAGTTTAATTGTGTGCCTATAGCTCTAGCAGATGCAATCCCTTGTGAGCATTTTGAATGCAACTTAAATCAGTTCCAGCAAGTCTGGAGCCTATCCTTTTGAAGAGGGAGAAGGATCTGGCAACCCACTCCCAAAAATCAATCTGCCATTGAAAACCCTACAAACAGCAGAGAAGCACTGACAATAGTGTTTCACCTGTTCTAAGAAGGGGTGCTATGAGTTGGACACTGACTCGACGGCACCTAACACAACATCCTCTTGAAGAAGCAGGATATAGAAATTAGATCTTTCTCCATTTCTCAACTGTTTATATCATTTTATAGGACTGGAGCACATTATTCAAGAACTGTGAGATAATTTCTTACACTTTGCTCATGAGTGTACCATAAATAGAAAATTTAAAAATGATTTTCAGGAATAATATTCCCTCAAAATTGCTAGTGGCTTGCTTTTCTCTTCTTTTCTCTAACCTGAGTATTTATTAATGGGGCTCTCTTGGTGACCAACCACACACAGTCACCATGGGAGAATAATTTTTCACTCCTTTTTAAAGCAAAAGTTAATTTTGTTTAGATGTCTGAGCTTAAAATGGTTCCCATTCTGGGTAGCACAATATCTCAAATTAAACATCTAATCTGTGTGGTGAAGTTATTAAAGAAATGTTGTTTTCTAATAATTATTAGGTGAGCTATATGAGCTCTATGTGGTAATAAACACACTATAAAGATCAATGATGATAAAATTATGTAAGGCTAGTAATGATTTTGACTGATTATGTAAGGGGAAAATCAAGGGAAAGTCTAATCTAAGATTTGTTGTTGTTGTTGTTAGGTGCCGTCAAGTCGGTATCTGACTCATAGTGACCCTAAGTCCAACAGGCAAAACACTTTGTCAGTGCTTCTCTGCTATTCATAGGGTTTTCGACGGCAGACTGATTTTTGGGAGTGGGTTGCTGGGTCCTTCTCCCTAATCTAAGATATATATCTTTATTTCTGTTTCTGTATAGAGTTAACTGGCACTTTCTAGCATAGAATAAAACTTGTGGAAAAAGATATGTTGTGTAAAGAATTTGTTGCAAGCACTGCTACTTGCCTTTCCAATATGAATTTTATCTTTTTTCTCTATGAACAAAACCCTAACTTTATTGTATGTCACATGTGTCATGTTAGAAATCCCATTTTCCAGACATTTATGTGTGGCCATACAACACCATTCTTATTAGGAGAACACTGGGACAATTTTTGCTTTGCAAATATGCACATCATCTCCCCTTCCTTGTTACTTAGAACAGAAATACGTGTTGAGGCCAGGACAAGCTTGCTGCAACTAAAAGGAAAAGGTGAGGAGAATATCAGAGGTCTAACCCTGATATTTTTAAGCCATTTATCTGGTGACTTCTCATGATATAACAAATAAATGCCAAAATGTATTTAAACTATTGTCCCCTAATTCTCTATTACTTAGAGCTGAACACAATTTCTGTGTAGATATTATTTCACTTAACTCTAAGCATAATTGATCCACCTCTCATTACCATGTATAGATATATTGTCACAAAGAACATTATCCATACATAAAACATCAACTTTGGTAACTATATTTAAAGAATAGCATTTTAAAAAAGGAATACTTATAGATAAAATAACTTTCAGAAATTTTCCATCTAAATGCAAAGCTATTCAGTTTGAAAATCTACACTTAATCAAGCTAGAAATGGTAAACGAAATATTGTTTGATTATTTGTGGATTTCTGCTTCGGAATTAATAATTCACATCATGTGTTAAAAGTAATTTCACAGTTATCTCTGCCTTACAGTTCATTTGAACAACATCCCCTAATGTATATGTGATAATTAAGACACAAGTGTTAAACTGGGAGCTGCAACTGTAAGTATCATGCTCCAAAAAAATTCTTCTCACCTTGGTGATGACTGTAACTCCTCTGATCCTCTCAAGAACAAGCCTTCCTTTTCCTTCAAGCTATTGACCAGTGGCAGTGAATTTTGCTAAGTACTCTGTTTTAAGTTCATTAACATTCACATTTTCATGATAAAAATATCTACAACATTAAGTAAGCATTTAAGGAGTTAAATGAATTGGAAGAATTTGAGAACTGTGGAAAAATATTTAGGTCAGAAGATATTTCATCAACTCTCAAATTATATTTACAAAAAAATCCAAACTAAGCTACTCTGAAAACTGCTAACACTATTATGTATAAAAATAGTACTGTAGTTAAAATAGTAAATGGGAAGAGGACTATATTTTAAAATATTTTTTATTAGTATTAGGACAACAGCCAGGCATCATGGTGTACACCTGTAATCCCAGTGATTACGGAGGCTAAAGCAAAAGGATCACAGATTCAAGGTCAGAGGTAGCTTGAACAACTCAGCAAGACCCTGTCTCAAAAATAAAATACAAAAAAGGGTTTTGGGGTGTGGCTCAGTGGCAGAGTGCTTGCTTAGTATGTGCAATGCCCTGGGTTCAACACCCAGTTCAGGAAAAAATATATGTAATATTATTTAAAATGGTTTTTATTTAGGCTTTTCTGCCCTATCTAGTCCACTAGCCATGTGGTTGTGGTACAGGGAGTTGATAGAGGGAGAGCTAAAGGGAGAGGGGAACTTAAGGAGTCAAGGAAGGAGCACACACTTGGACAGGGTCTGAATCTCTATCAACAGCAGAGAGAATGATTATGAAGCAAATAAATTAAGGTATGTCCATACTATGTAATGTCTTTACAGATACTAAGAACACTTGGTTAGCTCTGTGTCTACTCATTTGAAGACATAGTCATGATAGAAGAGAAAAGCCAAGTTGCAGAGTAATATGTGTTAGCCCATGAAAAGTAAACCCTAACCCTACCTATGTGTGCAAAAAATAAATAAATAAAAATAAATAAAATATTTTTATTGTTTCTCTTTTTTTTACTTTTTAAAATAATGTACTATAAATAGATTGCCACTCCTGAAGCAATCTCGAAATCATCAGTCATTGAAAACCCTATGAGAGTTGCTATGAATCAGACCCAACTCAAGGGCAGCTAAAAACAACATAAATAAATGAAGTGCTAGTCTAGGAGGCAGGAGAAAGTTCTGAATGTCGTCCCAGTGTTGCATTCATTGTCTTTTATTCCTAGGCTCAACTTCTAGTTAAGAAATTCATATGCTAAGTCAAATTTTCTCCATGCATTAAAGATATTTATTATTTTTTTCAATTACTCAATGGATTTAATACTTTTTAATGTTATTGGAGTTACTATTAAAGAGCCTAAATAAATTATAATTTTTAAAACTAATGTACATAAACAAATTTATCAGTGAGAATGATATTTTATAACAACAAAATATTGGCCAACTGAATTAATAGACCTAAAAATGAAGATTAAAAAAAGGTAGTATTTAATTATATTTACATTGTTATTATTGTTAGGTGCTGTTGAGTTGGGTCCAACTCATAGAGGCCGTACGTGCAACAGAAAGAAAAATTATCTGACACTGTGCCATGCTTGGCACTATTGATAGGGCTTCTAGGCCTATTCATTGGGTTTTCAATGGCTGATTGTTTTAGAAGTGGGCTGCTGGGTTCTTCTCCCAATCCTATGGATCCTGGTATTCCCAGGCAGTCTCCCATCCAAAGACAATCAGGCATGACCCTGCTTAACTTCTGATTCTGATGTGATGGGACACCACAATCTTGACATTAGTTAACAATAATGCTTAATTATATCATATCACATTAAATAATATTACTATAATAAAACTAATTTTAATATCAAAATGCACAAAATATCTTAATAAAACATTTCATAAATATTTGTTCTTAGTTTCTTCATCATCACTTGGATCAATTGTTCTATCCTCTAGTGCAATTCTCAAAAAACATTACCTTTAATGGGTTTGGAATATAGTATATTTTGCGTCTTTATGTAGTCTTTGAAATTTTATCCCTAGCTATAAGTACTATTACCATTTACATAATAATGACAAGCATTTGCATAACATTTTAGCTATGTATTTTAATATTTATAAAATTACTACTCAATTTGTTGATAAAATTATTTTAATTAAGAAAAAATAAGGTAGAAGCTAAAAATAAACCTGACCCATACTTAGGAAATTTTTGTGTGTGTATGTGGTACTGGGGGTTGAACCATTTGCATGCTTCGCAAGTACTGTACCACTGAGTTGCCCCTTCAGCCCATTTTTTTACCTTTTGAGACAGGGTGTCACTAAGTTATGCAGACTGCCTTTGGTCTTGAATTTGAGGTCCTCGTGCCTCTACCTCCCGAGTTGCTGGGATTGCAGGTATGCACCACCACGCCTGACTTGAAAAATCCTAACTTTTAATAAGTGCATTTATTTGGAAACAGATGGAATGAGGTCTGGAATAACCAAATTTTTAAATACTAAAAGAAACAAATCTCAGCCGGGCGCGGTGGCACATGCCTGTAATTCCAGGGCTCGGGAGGCTGAGGCAGGAGGATCGCAAGTTCGAGACCAGAGGCAGTCTGTGTAATTTAGCGAGACCCTGTCTCAAAAAAAAAGTAAGAAAAAATGGGCTGAAGGTGCAGCTCAGTGGTCTAGCACTTGCAGAGCATGCAAGCGCGAGGCCCTGGGTTCAACCCCCAGTACTACAAAAAAAAAAAAAAGAAGAAGAAAGAAAGAAAAAAGAAAGAAAAAGAAAAAAGAAAAGAAAAGAAACAAATTTCTCAGAACAATCAGCCATTGAAAAACCTATAAGGGTCACCTTATGAGTGGGACCCTACCCCTTAACCAACCAAAAAGAAGCAAATATGTCATGGATATAAAGCAATTTGTCATTGTTGTTGTTAGGTGCTATCCAGTTGGGTCCTACTCATAGAGACCCTCATAGGGCTTTCAACAGCTGATTTGGGGGGCACTGCTTCAGGAGTGGATTGCTACATCCTTCTTCCATTTCTGCAATACTAGAGATCAAACCCCAGTCCTCAGAGAGTGCAGAGCAGCACTCTACCTACAGAGCTAAAGAAAGAAGCATACAGAGAATACTTGAGGTGACAGTTAAAGTCCTATATTTTATTAAGGATTTATGGTAAAGTACCTGGCAAAACTCATCAAATGGTACACTTAAAGTATACATATGTGCATTACTGCATGTACAATTTATCTTAAAAACAAAAGGACCAGGAACATATTAAAATCTAGAAAAACCTTGAGGTATTTAGTGGTGGATAGTCCTAATGCTGTGGTATATCAGTGACATGCAACATTATGCTAATATGTTGTTGTTGTTGTTGTTAGGTGCCGTCAAGTCGGTGTCCGACTCATAGTGACCCTCTGTACAACAGGAAACACTATTGTCTTTTGGGAGGGGGTTGCCAGGTCCTTCTCCCAAGCCTACAGGTTTTGGTGTTCCCAGGTGGTCTCCCATCCAGGTACTAACCAGGCCCAACCCTGCTTAGCTTCCGAGATCTGACGGGATCGGATGCCACAGGGCTATGGCTGCAGGCATTATGCTAATATAGCAGGAGAAAAACTGTAGAAAGAAAATGAGTATTTTCAGATGACAACAGATTTTGAGCTCTCTGCTTTGAGCATATTATTATATGTCATATCCTGTTCTAAACATATTACATGTATTAACACTTTTTTATCCTCTTAGTTACCCTTTGAGTCAGATACTATGATTATTCCAGTTTTATAGATGAACAAATTGAAGGCAATAAGAAATTAACCATCTTTCCCACGTTTAGAGAGCCAGTACTGGTACAGTCAATGTCTTAACGCATCCAACTGCAACTCCAGGTTACCATGCTAGTCTTTGAAGTTTATCTAGCATTCTGGCTGTCTCTTCTCTCTCTTTCCATCTCTCTGTTTTTCTATCTGTCTCACTCCTTCTCTATTCCATGATATATATTCTATAGTGATACAATTTCAACTATGGTAAAGATTAAGATTGGATATTTAACTGAGAAAGACATGTTTCCTTTTGAATTTAAGTAAAGCAGATGTCAAAGTAATGTATGCATGTATAAAAAGGTGAAAAATAAGTCCATATATTTATGTCTTCTAGTATATTTATGATGTAAACATTATATAATAAATCAAGTCTAGAAAAATATTTGGTACTGAAGTTTATCATTCATAAGAGAATGGTGTTTAACTTAAAGAGACCACATCAAAAAGGTACTATTAATTAATGAGGAAAATAATAGTGCCTGATTAGAACTATCAATTTATCTTTCCCTAGACAATTTCCATAAAATACAGATAATGTTCTTTAATCTTAACAATAAGTGACTTGGTCAACTATTCCTAAAAAATTTCTCATTAAAAGATGACTTTTTAATCTAGATTTCCAAATCTCAAAACACAACTGCTCCTGCTGCTCAAATATACTAAAGCTAACTACCAAGAGTGACACATGCTTGGCATCAAATATTTGCCATATCCTGTTAAAGGTGATCAAACATTATCCTAATAAATCTAAAGCCAAACATCATTAATCCATTTTTAGATGAATAGACTAAGGCTCAGAATGATTACATAATTTTTCAGAAGTCATAATGTATATTAACTTCTGAATTTATCAAACATATCACCATATCTGAAGGATACACACACAAAAAAATACATACACACACAGGAGTGTTCTGCATGTGTGCAAGCAGTACATCTATGTAGGATATATATATATATATATATATATACACACACATATATATATATGAA
>VMDO01021135.1:0-36087 GCA_007922755.1 Pedetes capensis
TGACAGATAAAAGAATCTGTGCTTCTTAAAGATAACTGGGCAATCTTAATCAAAGATCTTAGACGAGATCTTTTTAAATCGTGAGGCTGTGCTGTCAGGGCAGTTAATTCTGACCCAAAGGCAAAAGTTCCCCTGGATGGCCCCATATAGCAACAGCCTCAGGACTCAGCATGGTAAACCTCAGCGGGCTGATGGCTGTCTGTCCCCAGCCCACTGGCAGGTCTGGGGGCAGGTGGAGGCTCTGCAGGTCCCCCGCTCCTCAGCCTCAGCCAAGTGCTGCTACCTGCCAGAGCCAGCAGGTGCCTCCGAGTCATCTTCAGAAGGAGGCACGGACACGCACTGTGTTTGTAAGGCCGTGCTGACGGACTGCGTGGTATTCAGATGACCGACCCATGGCTGGAGGTTACAGTGGGGTGCAGAAGACCCATTCAGACCACAGGGAGGCCACTGACCAGCTCTTCCATGAATGTCCAGCCTGTTCCATGATGTGCACTGTGGATGTGGGTTAGCAGACAGGGAAAGGGTTTGCAGCCATTGAAAACTGAAGGAAAAGCCCAGTCATAAAAGAGATATGGGAGCACCCCATTTAGCACCAGCTAGAGTGCTGCTCTGTGCTCTCTGAGGCCCTGGGCTCAATACCCAGCAGTGCAAATGCAAGAAGGGTGTAGCAGCCCACTCCCAAAACAATCAGCCACTGGAAACCCTATGAGGGTGGCTGCTATGAGTTGGACCTGACTTGACAGCACCAGGGTTCATGTCAGGGTCCCTGTCCCTCTAAGTCCATTATATTCCACCACTTATCTGTCTGTTGGCTGTACTGCTGGGGCTTGTGTGTTGCTGTGATACTGAAAGCTACGTTACTGGTATTACAGAGACCAGCAGGGTCACCCATGGGGGACAGGTGTTAGCTGAGCTTCCAGAACAAGACAGACTATGCGGTAGGACTTGGCAGCCCACTCCTGAAACACATAGCCATTGAAAACCCTATGAGTAGCAGAGAAATACTGTCAGATATAGTGCCAGAAAATGAGGCCCCCAGGTTGGAAGGCACTCAAAAGACAAATGGGAAAGAGTTGCCTCCTCAAAGTAGAGTCTGCCTTAATGACAGAAATGGAGTAAACCTCCAGGGACCTCCATTTGCTGATGTGGCACAACTCAAAATGAGGAAGAAACAAATGTAAACATCCATTAATAATTGGAACATGGAATGTACGTAGTTTGAATCTAGGAAAATTAGAAGTCATCAAAAGGGCAATGGAACACAGAAACACTAGCATTCTAGGCATCAGTGAGCTAAACTTGACTGGCATGGGCCAATTTGAATCAGATAATCATATGCTCTACTATGCTAGCAATGACAAAGAGAAATGGGGGTTGCATTCATCATCAAAAGGGACATCTCAAGATCTGTCCTGAAGTACAATGCTATCAGTGATAGAATAATATCCATACATCTACAAGGAAGGCCAGTTAATATGACTATTACTCAAATTACTCACCCCCCACTAAGGCCAAAAATGAAGATAAGGAAGATTTTTACCAGCTCTTGCAATATGAAATAGATCAAACTTGCAATCAGGATGTACTGATAATTACTGGTGACTGGAATGCAAAAGTTGGAAACAGAGGAAGGCTCAGTAGTTGGAAAATATGGCCTTGGTGACAGAAGCAATGCTGGAGATTGCATGATAGAATTTTGTCAAAACAATAACCTTTTCATTGCAAATATAATTTTTTAATCCAACATAAATGCCAACTATACACATGGAATTTACTATACAGAACATACAGGAACCAAACTGATTACATTTGTGGAAAGAGACGATGGAAAATCTCAATACCAAATGTCAGAACAGGACCAGGTGCTGACTGTGGATCAGACCATCAAATGCTCATATGCAGGTTCAAACTGAAACTGAAGAAAATTAGAACAAGTGTATGAGAGCCAAGTGTATGAGTATATCCCACCTGAGTTCAGAGACCACCTTAAGAACAGGTTTGATGTGTTAGACACTAATGATCGAAGACTAGACAAGTTGTGGCATGACATCATAGGCATCATTCATGAGGAAAGCAAAAGGTTATTTAAAAGACAGGAAAAAAGAAAAGACCAAATTACATGTCAAAAAAGACTCTGAAACTTGCCCTTGATCATCGAGCAACTAAGGTAAAAAGAAGACATGAGAATTAAGGAACTAAACAGAGGATTTCAAAGGGCAGCTTGAGAAGACAAAATCAAATATGCTAATTGCATATGAAAAGAGCTGGAGACAGAAAGCCTAAAGGGAAGAACTTGCTCTCTTTTACTCAAGCTTAAGCAATTGAAGAAAAAATTCAAGCCTTTAGTGGCAATAGTGAAGGATTCTACAGGGAAACTATTAAACATCACAGGAAACATCAAAAGAAGATGAAAGGAAAACTTAGAGTCATTATACCAAAAAGAATTGGTGGATGAGCACCCATTTCAAGAGGTTGCACATGATCAGAAGGAACCAATAGTACTGAAGGAAGACGTGGAAGCTGCCCTGAAGTCACTGGTGAAACACAATGTTCCAGAAGTGATGGAATATCAGTTGAGATCTTACAAAAATCAAACTCAGCACTGGAGGTGCTCACTTGTCTATGCCAAGAGATTTTGAAAACAACCCCCTGGACAACTGACTGGAAGAGATCCATTCCAAAGAAATGGGACCCAACCAAATTCAGAAATTATTGAATAATATTGTTAATATCACACACAAGTAAAATTTTGCTAAAGATCATTCAAAAGCAACTGTAGCACTATATGGACAGGAAACTACTGGAAAACCAAGCTGGATTCAGAAGAGGGTGGGAACCAACAACATCATTGCTGATGTCAGATGGATATTAGCCAAAAGCAGAAAACATCAGAAAGATGTCTATGTTTCATTGACTGTGCAAAGGCATTTGACTGTGTGGATCATAACAAATTATGGATAACACTGTGAAGAATGGGAATACCAGAGCACTTAATTATAATCACGAGGAATCTACATGGATTAGGAGGCAGTCATTCAAACAGAACAAGAAAACACTGCCTGGCTTAAAGTCAAGAAAGGTGTGCGTCAGGGCTGTATCCTTTCAGCATATCTCTTCAATCTCTATGCTGAGCAAATAATCCAAGAAGCTGGTCTTTATGAAGAAGAAAGCAGCATCAGGATTGGAGGAAGACTCATTAACAACTTGCATTATGCAGATGGCACAACTCTGCTTGCTGAAAGTGAAGAAGATTTGAAGCACTCACTGATGAAGATCAAAGAACATAGTCTTCAGTGTGGATTGCACCTCAGTATCAACAAAACAAACTAAATATCAACATAACAAAAATCCTTAGAACTGGGTTAGTATGCAACGTCACAATAAAAATAAAAGATTTAGGTTGTCTAAGATTTTTCTTTGGGCTGGGATTTAGCTCAGTGGGTAGAGCGCTGCGCTGCAGTCTCTGAGGCCCCGAGTTCAATTCCCAGCACCACAAAAATGGGAGAAGGGCCTGGCAATCCACTCCCAAGGCAATCCCGAAGTACTCAGCCATTGAAAACCCTATGAGGGTCGCTATGAGTCGGATACCGACTCGACGGCACCTAACAACAACAACAACAAGATTTTTCTTTACTTGTTTCTGCAATCAACACCTGTGGAAGCAGCAGTCGAGAAATCAAAAGATGCATTGCATTGGGAAAACCTGTTGCAAAAGACTTGTTCAGAGTATTGAAATGTAAAGATGTCATATTGAAGATGAAGGTGTCCTTAACTCATGCCATGGTATTTTTAGCTGCATCATATGGTCATGAAACCTGGACACTGAATAAGGGAGACAGGAGAAGACTTGATACTTTTGAATTATGGTTCTGAAGACGAATGTTGAATATACCATGGAATACCAAAAGCACCGACAGATCTGTCCTAGAAGAACTGCAACCAAAGTGCTCCTTGGAAGCAAAGATTGCTACACTGTGTCTTACGTATTTTGGATGTCAGAAAGGACCAATCCCTGGAGAAGGATGTCATGTTTGGGAGAGTGGAAGATCAATAACAACAAAAAAAGGAAAACCCTCAAATAGATGAATTCATACAGTGTCTGCTACAATGGGCTTAAATATAAATAAGATCATGTGCCTTGTGCAGAATCGGGGAGTGTTTTGTTCTGTTGTACATAAGGTTGCTATGAGTCAGATCCAACTCAATGGCCCCTAACAGCAACAATAATAACAAGTAAAAGTTATTCCAAATAAATAGATTTTCACTGTAACCTAAACCTGCCAATACAGCACCACCAGGAGAGGTTTATACACTTTGAGTGGAAGTCTGTCATTCAAAAGCGTTGCTTATGTCCTTGCCTCCCTAAGTGCAGTACTGTGAACACAAGCTGACCTACTCAGATGGCTAACACTCACATCAAGCACCGGTGAGGCCTCTGCTCCACCTGCGGCCGGAGCCGCCAGGAGATAGGCGGGCTGCCGCTCTGTGCCCCAGGGTCCCAGCCGGCCCTGCAGGGGAGGAGGAGCACTGTGTGGAAAAATACGCTTCCAGTGCCAGCCAGCTACATGCAGAGGTTTCACAAGCCTGCCTGCAGACAGGCTGTGGTCCCCACCACAGGACAGGCAAGGAGCAGGGACAGGGACACGCACAGTGCTCACATGGAGCCTGCGGCGACTCCAGCAACACAAGGACATCCTCAGGGCCTGGCCATGGAAACCACGCCTCCTCATGTGTCCCCGAAAGTCTTCTTGAGGCAGGCCTGTGCTCTCTATAACAGGTGAGAACAGGCCACTCACAGATGGCACCACCACGGCCTGCCCTGCTACTGGCAAGAATCAGAAGCCCCCTTTCACCTTCGAGTTTCTGAAATCTGTCATGGTGGCTGATTGTAAAAGACCGATCTGAGAATTGAAGGCCCACATGTGTTCAACCAGGAGAGAGTATATGTTCAAGGACCCCTGAACTGCACATTCAGCAACAGTAACTGCAAACTGCAAACTGCACATAGTAACTGCAACAGTAACTGCAAAGTTCCATGATGCTTAGGTTCATGAGCAGAGCAAGAAATAATTACGAGATACTAAGAGTGAAGACAAGAGCAGGAACTCTGCCTTTGCGTTTCGTCTGCTTGATCTGTGGAAACTTGTTTAATCATGAAACGATGGCACAGATGGGCAGCCTCCAGGTTTGAAATGACTGTGTCCCTGCCCAGTCCAATTCCATCTTGTCTGGAATTTCCTTGGCAACCCTGAGAAGGGAGAGATGGTGTGTGAGAGGCCAACCCCAGAGTCAAAGAGAAATCTTACATAGAAAAAAAGCCCAGCAGGCTTAGTTGATCATACGTAGTCAAAGATTTAAGTAAGATGCTTTGTTCCCAGTTCATTCTTGGTCAAATTATAGTCATTGCCCCCAAACCCTTCTCTCTTTCTGTTAGAAAACTGTAACAGAGCCAGGCGCGGTGGCGCACGCCTGTAATCCCAGCAGCTCGGGAGGCAGAGGTAGGAGGATCGCAAGTTCGAAACCAGAGACAGTTTGTGTAACTTAGCGAGACGCTGTCTCAAAAAGTAAAAAAAAAAAAAAAATAAAATAAAAGGGGGCTGAGGGTGCAGCTCAGTGGTCCAGCACTTGAAGAGCATGCAAGCGCAAGGCCGTGGGTTCAACCCCCAGTACCACAAAAAAAAAAAAAACAAAAAAAAAAACAAAAAAAAACCGTAACAGTAAGAGACCGAAGCTTCCATAAGTTGCCATGGATTTCAGGCTCAACTGAGATAGGAGTAGAAGTCTTTGTGCCGAGGGGTGGAGTCAACAGGACTGTCATTCCATCCGAAAGCCATCCAGCCTGCAGTTCTGGCAGCTGCTGCCTCTCTAGCACCTTCTCTGGTGGGTTATGGGGGTGAGGCAGAGGCCACAACACCTCAGCCGGGGCATCTGAGGAAGCATTTAATGCATGCTTTCTGCATAGCAGATGTTGAAGAATTCGTGCCAGGTAAGTGAGGGGATCCAGCAAGGGTGAAGAAGAAAGTGGTTCCTGGAGACAATGTGCAGTTCATGGGATGCTGCCTAACGCGAACTAAGCCACAGTGAGGTGGGTTTGTGCACGCCGTGGGATTTACACAGCCATGTATAAAGAAAAAAATCCTTAGTGTTCAGTTAACCACAGTGGCTGATTTTAAGTTACGGAGCGACAAATTCAACCGGAAGAGCAAGCAGATTCACACAGCGCAGGAGGCAGGCTGTTTAAAGTGTGTGCAGCCGCGAACTCAGGTAGAGGTGTGGGGTGCCATGGGTGCCCGGCCAGGAGAGGTGGCTGCGCCGCTGGGCACTGCCACTGCAGGCATTGGCTTGACAGCCAGTGAGCAAAAAGCTCTGAGCAATAGGAGGCGCAGAGCGGAGCAGCTCCCTCCCCAGAGGGGATGAGCAAGCCGCTCAGGGCCGGCCTGGGGCTGCGACGATGCCCCTTTCCCTCCCACTAATCCCTGGGCTCCCCAGGGACCGTGGTACAGCTCTGGCCACACGTTTGTGTTCTGGGAGCAGGAAGGAGGAAGAGAAACCAGGAAGACGGAGGAGATGACGAAAATGGCGCACGCAGGCAGCCCAGCCGACAGCTTGCTGGGCCAAGCCCGGGTGGCAGGGAGGCTGGGAGGTGGGGAATCCTCGGGGTGGGGGACACGACCACGTGCCACGTCAGACTGGAGGGTTCCACTGTGAAAGGAGGGCAGAAGAAGCAAACTGCGAAGGGGAGCGCTTGCCTCCGGGGAGGTGGCAGCTGCCATGGGCACCTTGTTCAGAGAGCATCGACGCTGGTGGCCCCAATGCTTCACCATCATAGTTTCTCACCTTCCTTCCTTCCTCCCTCGCTGCTGACTTCAGGCTCTAAGGCCAGCTGTGCGTCTCGCCCCTGCCCCGTGTCATCTCTGCCTTCCCTCCTCACCCACCACTCCTCCTTTCGTGCCTTGACTGTACACAAACCTTTAAAGAAAACTGATCTTTGCCCCAGCAGGGTACACAAAGTATTGTCCTTTTTGCTGCAGTTAAGCAACTAGCTATTTGGAGAAATTCAGAACAAATAATACAGGTGTGTCTACTACCGCTTGGCAGTCCCGATGTTAAATTAAGGGAATCATCTCAGTCCTCAAGCCTGCTAATGAGGACAAAAATCCGCACAGAGTCCGTGGGTAGAGCCCATGGGGAAGGCTCGGCTGGGAGCCTCCGCTTTGTCACTGGAGGCTTCAGTTGCCTCCCTCCCCATGCTGGGGGTGACTGTGGAGCCCCTGCGTGTGACCCGCAGCCCTCGGAGTCTGCAGCCTCGGCGAGGGCACGCTCCGCATGCAGGTGTGGACTTCCCTTGGCTAGGAGTAAGCCAGCTGGAGGACACAGGTTTCCTCAGAGGGGAACAGTGCTGTCTGCGTCAGGACCCACCGGACAAGTCTGATCCCCTCCTTTTGAGTGGAAGGGGCCGCAGCAGGAAATCTCTGGAAGCTTCAGCACAGTGTTGGGCAACCTCCACATTTCACTTGTTTAAACATCACACACCTACGACCCAGGTCACTCACGTGGAACTTGGTGGCCGAGCTTGGCTGAGCTGGGGACAGGGAGGGCGGCCCGTGGACACCGGCGTTGGGGTGTCCTGAGAAAAACCTGGGGTTCAGGGCACCTTGCTGAGCCACTGCCCAGGCCAAGGCCCAGAGGGTCCCTGCATCTGACTTCCTCTCCGAAGGTCATTAGGGACAAATGCCACCCCCCACACACTCCTATCAGATTAGCAGACAAAACGGTTTCCATAGCAACGATCCGACAAGAGTGTCGCGGCAATCGGCATTAATTTAAAATATTTTTCCTGGAGTCTCCTTGGAGTCGGCTCCGTGAAACACAAGTGCTTGCCAGCTCTCTAATCTGCAGCGTCCTTTGAAATTCCATCCAGTGTGTGTTGAAGCTGAGCCAATTAGCGTGAGGAGATCCAGCAAAGCTGGCAAGACTGTGTTTACCAATTAGTTTTTTTTATAATGCAAATGTTGCACACCATGCGACTGGAATAAAAGCTAGCTACGCTGAATATGAAACTGTTAATTGCATTTTCAGAGACACAGCTACAAGGTGAAACTAATCATATAAATGATAACTGGGCCCCGCCACCTACAGTGCTCCGCTATTGCGCTCGCACTAATCTGTATTAAAACAGCCCCTGTTCATCTTTCCGGAAAGAAAAACATAGCATTTGGCATAACCTTCCAATTTTAGAGAGAAAAACATGCGTGTGTGTGGGAAGCAATATAAAGGATAATTTTCTTTTAAATCAGATTAATAATGTTAACAAACACCGCGGCAAAGGGCAGGGTGGCCCTTCCTGAAGTTCGTTCTTTGCTATAAAATGAAGCTAAGGTGCATTTACAAATGAGCACCAGCACATTCGACAAGTGTGGCTCAAAATGAATGCGCTTGTTAGGAAGAAAGGGCCGTGGTAATTAGTGAGGGTTGGTTTTCCCGGCGGGGAATGTCAAAAGAGGCCATCCTGGAATCTCTGGAGAGACCGATGGGGCGTCAGTGTCCTGGGCACCCCAGCAGCCAGGGCCTGCACTGACCGGGAGGCCAGGAACCTCGGGGCATAGGGGAGGGCCCTTGTCCAGCTGCATCCTTCATGTGGAGGCGGCTACAGGCCCAGGAACCGGCCAGTTCAGGACTGAGCTCACGTGCGGTGCTGGCGCGGGCCTGGCTGCGGTGCGGGGTTAGCTGTGGGTTTTAAAGGCCTGCTGAGGATTTGTGGGGCTGGAATTTAGCTCAGTTGGTAGAGCGCTGCGCTGCAGTCTCTGAAGTCCTGAGTTCAATTCCCAGCACCGCAAAAATGGGAGAAGGACCTGGCAATCCACTCCCAAGGCAATCCTGAAACAGTCAGCCATTGAAAACCCCATGAGGGTCGCTATGAGTCAGACTCGACTCGACGGCACCTAACAACACAACAAAGATTTGTGCTCTTGCTCTCACTTCTGTCCTCACCACCTCCGTTCTTCTCAGGTTACTGTTGAAATGCGTCAACACTGAGGGATGGCCAAGCAGCGAAGAGGCTGGGTGAGAAGACAGGACCTTAGACTCCTGACCTGGCAGCAGGTGAGTGGGAAGGGTCCCAGGAGGGGCCTCAGGTGTGCAGACGGGCTGCAGGACGGTCACACCCTTGGCTCCTCCCTCGATCCTTCACCACCTCAAGAAGGAGCATTGAGAAGGAGCACTGGGGTGTCCAGAGAGGGGCGGAAGGACACCCAGCTGCACCTGCCAGGTCAATTCACACCTCAGCTTTCCAAATCTGTACAGTGGGCGTCCCAGCAAGGGGACACTTGAGGCCTTGCACACCAAGGCCCAGGACTGGGCTCTGTGTAACTGCACGACCAGCAACTTGAGGACACCCCCACCCACCCTGGCACCCTGCAGGCCTGGCAGAAGACAGTGCCGTGCTGACCCTGAACATCAGCTTTTTTTTTTTTTTTTTGCGGTATTGGGGGTTGAACTCAGAGCCTCACACCTGCATGCTCTGCAAATGCTGGACCACTGAGCTGCGCCCCAGCCCATTTTTTTTTTTTTTTTACTTTATTTGACACAGGGTCTCATTAAGTTACGCAGACTGCCTCTGGTCTTGAGCTTGTGATCCACCCGCCTCCCAAGCCGCCTCCGCCTCCCGAGCCGCTGGGATTACAGGCGTGCGCCACTGCGCCCGGCACTACCAGCCTTCAAGAAGTTTCATTCTCATCCTTCCTTTCTTCCTTATGGCAGTACCAGGCCACCGTGGCACAGGGATTGAACACACTTCAGTGTCTGCTCAGAGACAGGTGTCAGGGAGTCCCCGAGTCCGTCCTGTTGGTTTGGGATGGCGCGTGCCCCTGCTGGCCAGCAGAGCCATCATGGCACACTTGTTGCTCAGGGCCAAGAGGGCGGTGCGGTTGAAGATCTCCATGAAACTCTGCTGTCAGGGCGAGGACAGAGAGCCCTTTTCAGACTCTGGTGGCAGGTGGTGGAGGGTCCGGAAGGCCTGGCTCCCTAGCACCTGCGGGGCTGCAGTGCACGCCGCTCACTGAACGGTGACTGAGCGCGACAGTGGGCCGTGCGGTGTCAGGAGCAGAAGGCACTGGCACATGCAGGGCGAATGTGGCCAGCGGTGGAGGGTGGGGTGGTGCACTTGGCTGGGGCCCAAGACTGCACACAGGTGTCTGACGGAGGGGCAGGGGGCAGGTGGGGTCATGTCCTCTGCTCACTTCAGTGAATGTGCCCCGGGAGCTGCCCTGTGTGTAGCCTGTGGCTCAAGATCTTCTGTCTCCTATTACGGTGCCAGGGATGCAGAAACTTACTTCAGAGAGGAATCTGCCTCTGTGTGAATGGGTCTTGGCTTGAGTTGGTCTTTTGTCCACATGTTGCCTGGTTCGCCACTACCAGACTCAGCAGAGATTACCCCCCCCCCCCCGTTAGATATTAGGTGTGTTTCTGCCTCTCTTTATTCATTCATTCATTCATTTATTGCAGTACTGGGGGGGGGGGTGTACCCAGGGCCTTGCACACACTTTTCAAGTGCTCTCCTACTGGGCTGTACTCTCAGCCCATTTTTTCTTTTTTATCTTGAGACAGGGTCTCACTAAATTATACAGGCTGCCTCTGGTCTTGAACCTGGGATTCTCCTGCCTCTGCCTCCCAAGTTGCTGGGGTGACAGGCGTGCGCCACCACACCTGGCCTCGGTGTGTTGCTCTTTAAGAATATAAGGAAATTATGAAGAGAGTGAGATTAACTCCTGAACATCCACAATCAGGACTCGCAGTGACCCACAGGAGCGCAGGTGCACAGGAGTGTGGGATTGGGACCACGGAACCAGCCCTGGGATGCCTGGGGTCTCCCGCTGCAGGCTGAGCAGGCCTGGCGCCACCCGTCCTGCCACACAGCTCCTGCCTCATGGCAAAGCCGCACCAGCACCGACGCCACTTCTAGCCATAGACCTAGAGGAGCCTCCTGATCCTAAGACTGCTTCGTAGTAGATTATGTTTTGTCACCAAATAGTACCTCAGGTATTGTTTCTATTATACAGATATTCACTAAATTAATGAAAATTATAATTACATAGCATCTTTTTTTTTTTTTTTTTTTTTTTTTTGTGGTACTGGGGGTTGAACCCAGGGCCTCGCGCCTGCATGCTCTGCAAGTTCTGGACCACTGAGCTGCACCCTCAGCCATTTTTTTTTTTTTTTTTACTTTATGAGACAGGGTCTCGCTAAGTTACGCAGACTGCCTCTGGCCTCAAACTTGCCATCCTCCGGCCTCCGCCCCCCAATACGCTAGGATGACAGGCGTGCGCCACCGCACCTGGCTATTACATAGCATCCTGACTGGCATATGACAGAGGAAGGAGGCAGGGGCAGTGGGCATCCCTCGAACTGTTTCCTCCACAGTGGGTAAAGGAAATGGGATGTAGTCATGGGACGGGGGCCCGCATCAGGCCTCGCGGGGGAGGCCAACACTCAGCACGCGGCCCCTTCGGGACCACTGTTAAACTCATTTTATTTATGCAGTTATTTCTTCCTCCCTAGGGTATTTCTTCTGAAATATTCAAAGAATGAAGGCACTTAGATTAAATAGAAAAAATAAAGAATCCCTCCTAAGAGCCTGTTATGCCTCAGACCTGCCCTTAGTGGGTGTGGATGGACAGGGAGTGCAGCTGCCCTGTGTCCCATCTCCCTGTACTCCATGCCCACAGGCGCAGCCCAGCTGCAGCCAGCCCTGGCCACACCTGACGAGGGCCCCACGTCTGTTTTGCTGTCACAGCCTCAACCTCAGTGGTCAGAGCTGCGCAGCCTCATCATGGCAGTCCCCAGGCTCAGGTTCAACTCCCCTGAGTGCCGCCTTGCTGGAGGGCCGACCCTGCTCCTCACAGCCTGGCCACTGTGGAGGGGCTGTTGGCAGCCCACCCCGCACCCAGCCTGGGGGCCTCTGCACTGAGTCTCACCCTCTCAGGGGTGGCTGGAGCTGGGGACTTCCTGCTCTTTGTCCACGGTGGGTTGAACCAAGGGTGTGTCCTTGCCAGGCCAGTGCCAGGGACATCCCTGGCACATCCCTAGTCCAGCTCAACTCTCTCTACTGCTGATATCATTGTCACTGTGATTATTCAATACAATACCACCCCTTCATCTTAAATCTTCCAACTCACCTCTGTCAGACAATGCTAGAAATGCAGGTGGCACTCGATGCCATGGGGTCTGCACATAGAGTCAACCAACAATAGACTTAAAAATTATTATTATTATTATTATTATTATTATTATTATTATTATTTGCAGTACTGGGGTTTGAACTCAGGACCTTGTGCTTGCATGCTCTGCAAGTGCTGTACCACTGAGCTGCACCCCCAGCCCAGTTTTTCACTTTTTTTGACACAGGGTCTCACTAAATTACACAGACTGCCTCTGGTCTTGAACTTGTGATCCTCCTGCCTCTGCCTCCTGAGCTGCTGGGATTACAGGCGTGTGCCACTGTGCCCGGCCTAAAAATATTTTTAAAAAATGCATCTGAGCTGCTGCTCTTCTCTGAATTTTCCCTGATTACTGATAATCTTTGGTTTCTAAGGTTTTAAAAACCTGTGTTTGCTTTGTAAGAACACAGCAGATATTAGGAAAGAGGTGGATTTTATTCAAACCCCAGAAATTTAGCAGAAAGTAAGTTCAGAAGCCTTCAAAGAAAACAGCCAGTAAGGAGGATGAAGAAAAAAAGAAGACAGTGTGACATTTCTCTAATTCAGGACAAGATAATGGTAAACTTAATAATGTGGGCAAGAATAAGTAAAATTGTGTGTGTATGAGACAGAGAGACAGAGAGAGAGAGAGAGAGAGAGAGAGAGAGAGAGAGAGAGAACATAGTCGGTTCCAAGATCTCATCTAGCCCACTTGGAGGACTGACCCCTCTCCTCCAGGGCGAATGACCCTCACCCTATATCTTGGTCATTTGCTCCCATTGAATCCTACGGGGCAAGATAGCAATGGGTCACCTTTGCCAAACATCTGGGTATCTCACTCTTCCCCCTCCCATCAAGTGGGCCAAGATGGCACCCAAGGTATGGTAGCATCTAAAGCCCCCCTGGTGCCCGATTGGTCATTTCTGATCCAACCCTGTTCCTGATTGGCTGGCTATCAGCCCATATAAACTCCAGAGCTCAGAGATCAGCAGCCATTCTGAACACCATCCAAGAGAAGCTCACCGGGTCCTTGTGGCTCCTTAAGGGCCCCAGGCCCATTTACTCGTCTGCCCAGCCTCACCTCCAGCCTTCCTCCGACCTGCCTTCATACTTCAACCCACCTGCCACCACTATCCGACCCCAACTTCTACAACGCCGGATATCCTACATGGACTGACAGGTTCACAAGGCAAGACTCCAGGAGTCAAGTCCAGGGTCCCAGAAGTGGCAAAGCCTGCGAGGTGGAAGAGCAATGACACCCGGGAGGCTCTGCCCCAGCGGCAGAGACAGCAGCTGAGCCTTCCCTTCTCCAACTCCCCTTTCCCCTCTCCCTAATCCTCTGTTCCTTTCCCCTCCTTCGTGAATAAACCCCTGTCCTTCTCTCCTGTGAGTGACGCTCTGTTCTCCAGCCACAGCCTCCCCACTGAGACAGCATCGGGGCACCCACTTCTTGTTTCCACCCACAATGCAGAGAGAAAGAAACCCCAGAAAGAACCTGACATAATGAGAGAGAGAGAGAGAGAGAGAGAGAGAGAGAGAGAGAGAGAGAGATATTACGGAGTGTTGCTCTGTGCAGGTCAAGGAGGGAGGCCTCAGGACAGCCAGCTCTGCCCACCTTGGTTTTGGACTTCCGGCCCCAAGGTTCAAGAGACTAAAGTCTGCTGTTTCCGCCGTCTGCTCGGTGGTGTCTCAGCAGTCCAGGAGGACCGACATGTCTGCAGCTCCAGTTCCAATGCAACTGTATTTACACAACGAAGTGGCTGTCCGTGGGCTGTTCACCAACCTCTGCTCTGCACATGGTCTTGAAGCCAAGAGCAGGAGGCTCGCTAGGTCCTCTGGGGTGGGAACAGGTAGTGAGGCCACACAGCCTGGCTCGCAGCCTTGCCCCACAGCCTTCTGCCAAGAGACCAGGCTGTTGTGCGACCTGGAGCTGACCCTTGGGCAGGAGAGGGTCCTGTGCTTGAGAACCTGCTGCCTTCGGCCTCTTCCATAAACCCGGTGGGAGCCATGGAGGAAGGCGGCTTCCCAAGAACACACTCTTCCCAGCCACATTCTGTGCCACGACACTCACCCACCCTGCCCCAGATTGCTCCCTTCTGCAAGTCACCTTCCTTTCCTGAAGGTCTTCTGAGGTTAGACTAGTCACTGTCAGCAGAACCCAGAGGCACCTCACCCGTCTCTCCACGATCGCTAAGGAAGCTCGGTAACTGGGGGCAGCGAGGCAAGGGCCACCAGGCCCAGACACCACGTGGCTGGATCTAGAATCGCTAGGGGTGGTGAGGCGCACCCCTGGGTGTGTCCGTGGCTGTGTCCAGAGAGCATTTCCTGCCTAGACACTGCCGCAGATGTGGGCAGCACCCTCCCATGGGCCCGGCCTCAGGCACAGAATAAAAGGGGACGAAAGAAAAGCCAGGGAGCCCTGGCCGCTCCTCTGCACTCCTCAGGACGTCTGCCCAAGTGTGCGGGGCCAGGATCCTGGACGAACCCTGTGGCATGGAGGCCAAATAAACAGTTCCCCCCTTAAACCCTTTCCACCATGCACCTGGTCACAGTGACCGGAAAGCAACCAGTGTAGTCTCCCAGCCTGTCTGGATGGCTTATAGCTTTTAATCACCAGCCACGCAGAGGACTCCTGGCCTCTAGGCAGGCAGACCAGATCCCAGCGCTTCTTCCCGGCTGTGAGCCCAGGGCACTTCCTGGGATCCCAGGGCAGGGCACGACCAGAACTGGGAAGAGTAAGAGGCTCCTAGCCCTGGAGAGCCGGGCTGCCATCTGAGGCCGAGAGCAGGGCTGCCATCTGAGGCCGTGCAGCTTCTCTGCCCCGCAAGAGGGCACGGGGTCATGACGGGGGGAGGGCCACCTCATAGCCGCCACGGAGCATCGCCGAGGGCTCTCTTCTCCATTCCTACTTAATGCTGCTATATGGAAGACGGAGCACCAAGTGCCCTGAGCTGTAACTGGTCCAGGTGCCAAAGCCACAGCTGTTTCGTGACGACTGATTGACAAATTTTAAGCGTATTCATCTCTGTGGAAAATCGTCTAACAACTTAGCCACAGTGTGTGGCCATGAAACCACCTCAGTTTGCTGGGAACCAGAAACCTACGCCTGGATCCTTCTCTGCCCTCAGGTGAAGGGGCCGGAGGCGAGAGCCCTCCGCCTGTCCCAGCCCTGCTCTAGCTTTGCCCCAGGCTGCTTCCTCCTCCTCCCCACCACAGAGGGTGCTCCTGGGCTTCCCCTTTGGGAGCGTGTGGTTTCCTCTGTGGATTTTAACTTCCTGTCCCCATGCTTTGAAATAACTGCGGCCCCGGCCCACTCAGTGCAGGGGGAAGAGCAGAGGGTGGCCCTGCTGTTCTCAGCGGATCCCGCCCCGTCTGTGGGCCCTGGTGGGTGAGAGCGCACCCTGAAGCCCAGGGCAGTGGCAGGAGGGGCCCAGGGCCACGATTCCCAAGAATCCATCCTGCAGTCGGTAACCGCTGTGCTCCATCGCTCCGCCTCCTCCCCTCCCCCTCACACACGAGCACACATGTGCACACACGTGTGCACAGAGCATGGCACGGGGCTCTGTGTTCAGTCGAGGGGCTCACTCCTCTAAGCAGGGCTGCTCAGGGCTTGTGCTGGCCACACTGTCAACTCCCCTTGAAGCCAGAGGGCCATTTTCAATATCAATCAAGAGGCTCAAGGGCATCCAGCAAAGCTGGAAGGTGAGGGGTTAAGAACACTTGCTGCGTTCGGCCTCGAATGGCTGGTCAGTCTGGGAAAATCACCAGTCCACCCACTGGAAGCAGCAATCCGGAGAGCAGCAGTGGCCTGGCCAGCTGCCCCACTGACATGTTCTCTCCAAGTGAAACTAGCTCAGTTAGTACAGTGCTGCTCTGCACGCTCTGAGGACCCAGCTTCCATTCCCAGCATCACAAGAACGGGAGAAGGATGGGGCAATGCACCCCTAAAACAGTCAGCCACTAAAAACCCTATGAGGGTCACTATGAGTTGGACCTGACTCGACGTCACCTAATGACAATAACAAGTGAAACACAGACAGCCTCTGAGGCCCCTGATGGTGAGATGACCCACAGGACGGCTGTGGGTGCGATATCAGGAGGCCGGCCACCCATGGGTGGAGAGAAACCTGCCTGGGAACAAGGGGACAAGGCCAGCGGGGCCACGGCGGGGGGCTGAGGAAGGCGTCCTGAGGGAAATAGGTGGGCGCTGCTGCTGTCCTCAGGGCGGAGACCTGGCAGCTGCCGTCCTCTGGGTATTGTCCTGGGCTCCCTTCTGCTGCCACTTGCATTTCTGTTACTGCATGTGGAAAATGTCACACACAGTGACCTCAATAAACAACACATTTTACCTCAGAAAGAGCAAACAAAGCAAAGACTTCGTGGGGTCTGTGGACGGCAGGTCCTGTGGGCTCTGCTGGTATGTAGTTTCTCCAACCTTTAGACTCGGGCTTCCTGTTTGCAGTGGACAGGTGGGAGCAGCAGGTGCCCAGGGGAAGCAGGTCTGCCTTCGTGCTCCCAGCTGCACGTGAGGCTGCGGCCAAGACCCCTGCAGCTCTGCCTGACCATCCTGCACACTGGGAGCCCAGCAGGGAAGGAGGCTGCCAAAAGATGAGGCTGGACAGAAGTCAGCTGGCAATTAGAGACCTGACTGACAGGCGGAACCATAATGTCCTCACCTGCGGTATTATTTAGTCTCTAACGCAGGTTTTCACTGTTTAGAAAACGAGGTCCCCGCGTCATGCTATGCTTGGGTTAGGCTTCAGTCCTCAGCAGTGACTGGAGGCGCTACCCAGTCCTAACGCAGGCCAGCTCCTGCACCCACAGCCTCCCCCAGGAACACGTGGGACCTTGGGACACGAGTTCTGGACCGCCAGGGCCTGCTTGTCTAAAAGCCCTGTAGGAGCCACCTTCTTACAGGACCCGAGGCCCAGCTCTGCGGGAGAATCTGTGAGCAGCCCCGCCCTCACGCAGCTGAATGCGCACACGTCTGCCTTTCCCTGCTCAGCACATCAGCCAAGTAACAGCAGTAAGATTTAGAAGCAAAAACATAACATATCAAGCAAAAATGCAAACACTTACAGGGAGCTACTGGGAGGGGGAGGCTTTGTATGATAATTGACGTGGAATCAGAAGCAAGCCCTTGGGAGGGAGTGGGCAGACACGAGGCTCCGGATTAATACACCCAGCAGACACTGGAAACTGCGCAGGCTTTGCTCCTCAGTTTATTTCCTATTGTCTAGGTCTTATTTCTGCTTCCAGTTCCTTTTGTACTGAGGGCGGCAGCTGTGATTGACAGGTAATAGGGGGTTTCAGAGTTGCCGCATCAGAAGGCAGGCGGCTCAGCTGCCATGCACACAGTGGTCCGTGTGCCCAGCGCCACCATGCTGGCCCCTCATGGGGTGCAGATACTGATGTTGATGGGGACAGGGCTGGGTGGGAGGAAGGTGGCCAGAGGCTGCAGGTGCTTACTACCTAGGCTTCATGGTCTCCTCTGGGGTGAGTGTGGATTTAGGGAACGTTACAGAATCAATTGTTGTTGGTAGAGTGCTGCGCTGCAGTCTCTGAGGTCCTGAGTTCAATTCCCAGTACCACAAAAATGGGAGAAGGACGTGGCAACCCACTCCCAAGGCAATCCCGAAACAGTCAGCCATTGAAAACCCTATGAGGGTCGCTATGAGTCAGATACCGACTTGACAGCACCTAACAACAACAACAGAATCAATGTCCCTGCTCTTCATCTATTCCCCAAGATACCAACTCGAAGGTAAAACGGCAGCGGTGAGGAACCTGTGTGTGGCGAGGAGGCGCCTGCCCTGTCAGCACGGCTCTCCTGGGGGTGACACGTGACAGGAAGACGATGACACCAGGCGGGTCAGCTGGCTGGGGGACAGGAGCCTGGTGCCTCAGCAGGATGCCAGTGGGACACTGGGTCCAGCAGAACTAGGCTGTGTGGGTCGGTTCTGTCCACAGGAAAAAGAACCTCACACACTCGTTACTGATAGGCACTTCCTTCTCCCATAAAACCCGGCCACCCCTTATGCTCCCAGTGTAGACACAGTGCTACCCTCATCCCGATGTGACCAGTTAGAGAGGACCAAGGCCCTGTGTCACACCCCAGCATCCTGGGGATGCCCGCTCTGTGTTCGGATCTCCTTTTGTGCCGACCCCGCCTGCACTGTCTCTGGACCTTCCGACCTGGCCCCTCGGATGCCAGGCAGGACTGGGCGATGGGCGCCTGCAGGGCGCTCTCTGCAGAGCACAGAGGCCCCTCAGCAGTGTGTGGGGCTTCTGGCAGGGGCGAGCCCCGCGTCAGTGCTCAGCCTGTCGGGCTGCAGTGACAGATGAGCCTACGGCCACCACCGCACACGTGGTCTCCCGTGTCCACCTCCCCACCCCAATGCACTGGCCTCTGTGCCAAGCGTTTCCTCAGCTCACTGGCAGGTGTGAGCGTCAGCAGGGCCTCTGCCCTCCTCCTGGGATCCCAACTCAGCCAGGAGCTCCGCCTCAGCCGCCCACCCCGGCTTCCTCCCTGAGACGACCGCCGACCGCCAGGTACCAGGAGGGAGCCCAGAAGGATGATGCACAGAGACCTCGCGGCTGCGCTTCCTCACGGGCCACACCGGGCACGGGGGCCCAGGAGCAGGGCACCTGCTGCACCTGCAGTGCTGGCTGCCGGTGGAGCCTTCGCCACCCTCCTTCCTGGGGTGCACCCAGCTGTGGTCACTAACACCCTGCTCACATTCGCCCCACGTGCCAGAGCCACGGCCCCTCCGTGTCCTCAGCCTTAGCTCAGACGCCCGCGCTGGGGAGCAGCACCGTTTCTAGAGGGGCTGCGGCAGCGGGCAGCCTCCCTGCTTCCTCCTGCCTCCCTTGCCCTCGGGGCCACAGCGGTGATTTCCTGCCCCAGTGTTCCTTCCCATTGCACCCCACCATAAGCAGCTACAATCTCACCTCGGGTCAGAAATTCTGGGGACCCAGCAAGGCGCGGTGGCGCACGCCTGTCATCCCAGTGGCTCAGGAGGCGGAGGCAGGAGGATCGCAAGTTCGAGACCAGAGGCTGTCTGTGTCACTTAGCGAGACCCTGTCTCAAAAAGTAAAAATTGGGCTGGGGGCACAGCTCAGTGGTCCAGCACTTGCAGAGCATGCAGGCACGAGACCCTGGGTTCAACCCCTAGTACCGCAAACAAACAAACAAACAAACAAACAAAAAAGAAATTCTGGGGACCCCTAAGTGTGGGGAGCGATATGCACACCACCCCATCCTTTGAAATAAAAGAAAGGCAGCCACCCCACCAGCTCCGCAGCTCTCACCAGAGACGTGGGCCAGACGCAAAGGCCACTCCCAAGGCAGGAGTCCCAGCCGCCCTGTCCTCCAGTCAGAATTCTGTAACCCGCGCACGCCTCCTCCCACAGTGGGAACCCGGTGTCGTGTGCCTGCCCGCCGTGGGAGCAGGCGGGAAGCGTGAGCCTGAAGCTCCCTGTCCCTGACGGCCCTGAGGGCGCGGCGGACCTGCTGGCTCTGTTTCCTGACGTTGTGAAGCGAGACCCTTCACACTGTGCAGGCAGAGAGCACAGAAGGGAAGTGCATCATGCCACGCCCATGAGCGGGGCCAGACCCGTCCCCACCCTAAGGGACCCTAGGGGGTCTGGAGCCACGGCCCAAGGTGGGCTTGTGGCCCCAGGAAGGCACATCCGAGCCAGCCCCTGCCCTGTGAATCCGACACATCTTGGAAATAGTACTCGTGTGTGTGTGTGTGTGTGTGTGTGTGTTTGAGAGAGAGGGGGGGCGAGGGAGCAAGCATGCGTAAGCACACATGCCATTTCTTTCTTTTCTTTTCTTTTTTAACAGTACTGGGGGTTGAACCCAGGGCCTTGCGCCTGCATGCTCTGCAAGTGCTGGACCACTGAGTCAGGGTCTCGCTAAGCTACGCAGACTGCCTCTGGTCTCGAACTTGCAATCCTCCTGCCTCTACTTCCCAAGCCACTGGGATTACAGGCGTGCGCCACTGAACCCGGCCCACATGCCATTTCTTAAGGCAGGGTCTTACTCTGTAGCCCAGGCTGGCCCTGCACCCGCTATGTAGACCCAGCTGGCCTTGAACTTGTGTCAATCCCCTACCTTAAGCTTCCTGACTGCTGGGATTGCAGGCAGGTCCCTCATGCTCAGCTTTGGCAACACTCTTTGCAGAGGTGACCAAGCTACAGTGAGTTCCCTGGAAGGCTGTGGGCAGACCTGGGCCCAGGGATGCAGCCACAAGTGGGGGGCTGCTACCACCCAGGAGCTGCAGGCGGTGAGGAGAGGCCCTTCCCAGAGCCCTCAGGAAGCCCCGTCAAGTGCTAAGTGTCAGAGCCCCAGGCTCCACAATCCCAGACAAACCCTGCTACTGCAGCCCTGGGCCTGTGCTCGTCGCCTCTCAGATGCGCACCCAGCACTGTGCCACTGGGAAGGAGGAGGAGCCGCCCTGGGCCTCCTCGCTGCCTTCCTGAGTCCCCTTTCTCAAGTCTTTCTCTTCTACATTGTTGGTGCTAAACTGCAGCCAGAAAAGAAGAAACCACATTAAGTAATATCATCAGGTAATCGCTTCAGGCTCTGCTGAAAATCTAACGGCATTATGTTTAATTCAACACACTGTGGGTGGACAATGCTAAATAAAATGCACCTTGACAGATTAGACTAGTGTGGCCTGTAATGTTTTCCTAGTCCATGCAGGTTTTCTAAGACTTAAAACGGGACCAGCGTGTGCTATGGAAGACACCATGGCCCTGCTCTGCCTGGATCCTGCAGTGACACTGGAGGCAAGTCTGCCTTCCCCAGTCTTCCCTGCACACAGTCTGCGCAGGTCTCCCGCACGACACTCGGGTCTGCTTTGTTTTAGAGGAAGGAGGGGCCTCCTCAGAGGGTGGAACACAGACAATAAACCACAGAGATGCTCCGGACTGCAATAAAGTATTTCCCTCGCCAACATGTTGGTGCTAGTGCGGGTGCTCTGTCACAGTGTGGGGGGTGCCAACGAGGGCATGAAAAGCCCTTTACGTTGCCTTATGCTTACCTCTTAAAGGGGAAAGCGCAAGAGTGGTATATACTCAGGAACTGGGGAAGCAATGCTTCCTCGGACCTCAGAGGACACAAATGAAGGGTGGGCAGAGGGCGTGTTCTCGCACGGCATTTCCACGCGGTCCTTTCTTCAGTAGATGTCATTTTTGTTTGTTTAAAAAAAGAGAGAAGAAAAGGGGGGAAAAGGTGAGAGCCACTAGATAAAGTGGCAGTTGTTGTTGTTGTTAGGTGCCGTCGAGTCGGTATCCGACTCATAGCGACCCTCATAGGGTTTTCAATGGCTGACTGTTTCGGGATTGCCTTGGCAGTGGGTTGCCAGGTCTTTCTCCCATTTTTGCGGTGCTGGGAATTGAACTCGGGACCTCAGAGACTGCAGCGCAGCGCTCTACCCACTGAGCTAAAAAGTGGCAGAGAAAGTCAAAAAGCCAGCGTAATCACCTGGTGGAAGCAATGGTCAGGAGCAGAGGTGGCAGCTGTGTGAACGTAGCACTCAGGGTCAGAAGGCCCCGCAGCTGAGGGCTGCTCTGCTCTGAGCTGAGGCCGAGTGTCACAGGAGCCTTGAAGTCACCACCCCCCTGCTTGCCCCAGACACCATGTGGCAGCCAAGCGCTACCTTGCAAGGGCCTTGGCGGTGTGGCCTCCTCCAGTGAGGCCTGGCCTGTCCCCTCTGGTCTCCCTTGTCAGGCTCTTGCTGTGGGGCAGCACGGCCTCCCTTTCCCACCAGCCCCAGGAGTGATCGGGTCTCCGCTAGTGCCCCCCTGGCCCTGGCCTTCCGCACAACCGGCTCTGCCTGGAGCAAGAGGACGCCTGCCAAAGGGGCAAAGGTAGGGGAAGAGCAGCTTGGGGCTCTGCTGGGTTCTCCTCCTGGCCCTCGAGGGCGTGGGCACATTGGAGTGGCCCAGGCTCCCCGACCCCCCTCCCCTGCCCCTCCTGGCTTCAGAGGCAGAGACCCCGACCGGGGGATGTCCTGGCCAGTCCCCGCTGTGAAGCCAAGCATCTGAGCCCGTATCTGTGCCTCTATGAGCAGGTCCTCTGCTGGCCTGCAGGGTGGCCTGGGGACCCAGGGGCTGCGTGGTGCACTGCTCTCGCCCTCGGGGTCAGCCACAGCCTCTGCACACTGGACTTGGATCTTTGCCACCAGTCCCAGGAGAAGTGGGGCAAAAGCTGCATTCCCTGACCTCAGGAGGAAATTTACCGATTCACAAGCTGAATGTGAGGCCCCATCACAGGGGACCGTCGCCAGCTCCCGAGAAGACACAAGACTGGCAGGTGAAGAAACTTATTACTTATCATTTACACGCATGCAAAGTCTGGCTCTGTGACAGATAACAAAGTGTGCTATGTCTTTGAGACACGTGTCTGCAATCTAAAATCCTTATCAAAATGAAGCTTTGGTTACTGCCATTTGCCTACTTGCACAGAGAGTCAAGTGTATGCCAGACAGGTGGGCTGACCTGGCCCCACAAGTAGGCAGCCTGGTGGCCCCCATGACGTGGCAGCATCAGGAGCGCAGCCCCGAGGGACGCTATTGAATAGCCCGTCACCACGCACCGCCCGTGCCAGGCCACCTCCACTCCGACTCTGAGGGGCCCTACCTCTCTTCAGAGGGAAAGAGTGAATGAAAAACGTTTCAATATTGAGGAACTGCTCTGGGAGAGGAGCGCATTGCACAACCACGCGGGTGCAGCTACCACGTCTGCCACGCGTACTCTGGCCACACGTGAACGTGCATGTTTCAGAATGAAAATGGTCCAGAGGGAGACAAGGGCCAACCAAGTTACAGAAAGGCAGGCCGTCCATAATGGATAACTACTCAGTCTGCAACGGTCCAGAGGGAGACAAGGGCCAACCAAGTTACAGAAAGGCAGGCCGTCCATAGTGGATAACTACTCAGTCTGCAAGACGGACGCAGGGGTAGGAAAGACAGGCTAGAAGCGCGAATCCCATGTTCAGAGGCCCCGGGGGCACACTGGATGTTTTGATGTATCGAAGTTAGATTGGAGCCCATGCCTCCTAGACCAGGGAGTTGGGATGAAGTCACACAGTGCAGTGGGAGGTGCCTAGGCAGCTGAACTACGCGGGTTCTAAGTCCGCATGGACGTGAAGAACTAGGTGTGTGGCTCCCGTGTCACGTGGAGTCTCTGCAGGGCCACCAGGCTCCTGCACGATCGCAGCAGGCCCTGTGGGGGGTCCTCCTGCCAGCTTCAGGGGAACAGCAGCAGAGACCGCTTACTCTCAGAGAGCCCAGGGCCCGCTCCCACGTGGTGGAGGGCGAGGGGCGGGGGCTCAACTCCACACACCGCCCTGAAGAAGGGAGAGGCCTCCTGGTGCTGTTCTGTGGGACTCACCCACCCAGGACTTATCTGAAATCAGGCACAGGTGCAGCTGGCCACCCTCCATGTGCCCTTCCACGACTGGCCCAGAAAACCTCCTATGGGCAGACGATGTTAGCGTCAATGTGGCAAAGATGGGTGCTTTCAAACACTGATTTCACAATGAATAAGCACCACACATATACAACTAAAAACTCGGGAAGAAGAAGATGAAGAGACTTCAGGTTCAGGTTCAGGCAAATGCTAGAGAAGTAGGACCTATGGACAGTATGATGCACAGCCACGCTAAGCACCAGGGGACAGGTGGACAGGCTGACACATCACCCAACTCCAAAGAGAGAGAGGATACCAAGACGCCAGAACAGAGAACCACGGCTGGAGGGACCATCGGAGGGGCAGGGTGACGGTACCCAGGGAGGCGTCTGCAAGGCCTGGGCTGGGGCTGGCTTCCCACCCGCCGAGGGGCGGCACAGCTGGCCTGGAGACAGGGCAGAGACCACCTGCCCAGGGGAGGCCAGAGAAGCTCCTGTTTCTTTCTTGGGCTCGAGTGAAAACCAGGGCACCTTGCACTGAAAATGGAAGCCGTGGTGAGCAGCTCACAGGACAGACACCGCAACGGTGCTGCAGGAGAGGGAACGTTTCCAACAGCGTGGCTCACAGGACTTCACCGTGATCGCACAAGGAAAGAAAGTCATCCAAACAAGCTTGTCATAAACGTTACAACCACGCAGGAAACGATCCTAGTGAGAAGCGTCAGCAGGTCTGAATGGGAAAGCACACTTGGGAGTTAACACCACAGACGTGAGCCACGGCGATCCGAACGAGACCATGCAGCTGACGTCAGCAAGCAGAAACGTAACACACTGACAACACACAACGCTGGTGATCTGGAAACTGGAAGGGGACACATCTTTAACATCACCAAGAAGGAAAGAAAAAGCAAAATAAACAGCATTAGGTACAAAGAAGGCACGCGACAACTTACACGGCTGCGATCTTCGAATCACCGAGAGAGCTGTGAACAATGGAAACGCAATGGGAAGACAGAAATGAAATGAAGAATTTCTAGGGGGGAAGCACCGCCTGCCCAGTGGAACCAAGAGGAAAAGACTTGGACTGTTCTGACAGCCATGAAGCAGTTAAAGCAGTGTCAAAACCCAGCACTCCAGAGAAGTGCCAGCTTCCCTCGATGTTCTTCCAGGATCCAAGACACGAAGCCACAATACAAAACAATGTGCCTGCACATGGTCGCCACAGCCCTTACAAAACAATTCGAAATAAGTAGAAATGACTCGTAGGCACTGAATAGAAGGAACGGTGGTGACCAGAGGCTGGGGTGCTGGTCAGCGGCACTGAGTGATGATCAGACAGAACAAGGAGCTCTGGTGGGCTGACACACAGCAGCATGACCACAGGCAGCAACAAAACGCTGTATGTTTCCATTCAGTTAGAAAAAAGAAATTTAACAAAAAAGAAAAAAATTGGAAATTAGTTTTAAAGTAATCATATAAACCTACTTTTAAAAAACTTAAAATGTTTAAATAATGGCAAAAGTAACAGAACTTCACCAAGTGACCAAGGACTGTCTAGACTGACAGAGACGAACCACTGATGGAAGTCTCACGGCCAGGACGTCATCTCTGTCCACCTGAGAGAGCGTGTCAGTAGGAAAGCCCAACCACCTGTTTCCAGGGACCTGACAGCCCCACCTGACAACCGACGCTGGAAGGAGCACCTTGGTGATTCTGAAGAACCGGGAAGGACACAATTCCCCTTATGCCTTGTCGGACGTCATAGAACTTTTGAACTCTTCATCACAGGACACAGGCAAGCCAAGGCTCACACAGGCACACCGGGCTCCACTTACCCTCCCACCTGGGTGCCGGAATCAGGTGCCAGGGGTGGTCTAGGGTGGGACAGTGATGACACCCATGGTCACTTTGTACAAAGTACATGAGCCTACGTGGGATTTGTACATTTCACATGTCATCCTTCAGTAGAAACGCACCCTTAAAGTCAAGTGAAATGAGGGTGTTGTGTTGAAAAAAAGAAAGCAGCAGGCTGGGCACGGTGGCGCATGCCTGTAACCCCAGCGGCTTGAGAGGCAGAGGCAGGAGGATCTCAAGTTCGAGACCGGAGGCAGTCTGCGTAACTCACTGAGACCTTGTCTCAAAAACAGTAAAAAAAAAAAAAAAAATGGGCTGGGGGTGCAGCTCAGTGGTCCAGCACTTGCAGAGCATGCAAGCATGAGGCCCTGGGTTCAGCCCCCAGTACCACACAAAAAAAAGAAAAGAAAAGAAAGCAGCATTGGGAGAAGGGACCACAGAGCCAAGGCAGCAACTCCGAGACCCTAGCAATACCACACTGTCGGAAACCCGGGCATCACAGAGGTGACATCGCTCCTTGCTGAGAGAGGAGATTTCAGCTGTGACGTAAAGGGCCCAGGACAATTTCCTACCTGAACACAAAAACATCGACAGTCCTTAGCTCACAACAAAATGCCAGGTGGGTTAAACGTTGAGAAGAAAATACAGGTAAATATTTACATGATGTCATCATGAGGAAGACTCCACAACTGGACCCCCAACATCACAACTGTAAAGGAAAAGATCTATAAACTCGATGAGTAAACTGAAAAATCCTATATAATAAAAGATATAAAAAAATGTGAGCAAGAGCCTTATTTTTGGAATATATAATGGCAAGAGATTAATATTGATATATAAATACTATTACATAAAATATTATATTATAGTATATACAATATTTGTACATAAGATATTTATATGTAACATATATTTATATGTATTATATATATTTACATAAGATATATAGCCTATCATGGTGGCGGATGCATATAATCCCAGCACTTGGGAGACTAAGGCTGGAGGATCATGAGTGCAAGGCCAGCCTGAGCTACATAGATAGACTCTATCTCAAAACAAAACAAACAAACAAACAAACAAAAAACATACATACATACATACAAATATATATGTACACACATATAATATATGGTATTTACAATGTTATATACAATGTAACATATTTGTGTAAATGAGGCATATTTATCAGATATGTGTTAAATATATAAATATTTATGGAATATTAAAATAATAAAAATACAAAGAACCCTTACACTTCTATAATAAAATGACAAAAAAACCTATGGCAATAGGAGTGTTCAAATGGGCAATTCACAAAGAGGCCACCTGAGTGGCTAACAGAGCCATAAAAAGCTGCTCAACCTGACCAGTAACCCAATAGAGACAAATGAAAACTATAAGATGCTGTTTTAGGAATCTGTCTGGGATAAACTAAAAAGTGTGATAATACCTAATTAAATTCCATTGTGGAGAAACAGAAATGTTAAACACTTCCTGAATATTCCTCAGTAGAGGAGTGATTTCTAAATTACACTGTGATACTATATTACCATTGACATGAACAAACTAAATCTAGAGGTATGCATGGAGGTAAATCCTTAAATATAACTCTGGGTGAAAAAACTGTCCCACAAAGGACAATCACAACATGAAACGCCTGTGAAATAGTCCAGAGCACTCTGAGGTTTTTTGATGAGCGTATATTAATTATACAATAGGTCTAATTGTGACATTTCCAGATGTGCATATAATGAACTTTGATCATATTCACCTCCTTTATGCCCCTTCTTATCTTCCTTCTGTCTCCCCTTTTTCTTCTTCCCCATTGCTAATGGTCTTTTATTTCCATGTCCTTCCCCCTTTCCTCCTAAATTCCACATGAGAGAGAAAATATGTGACACCTGTCTGAGTCTGGATTATTTTAAGCAAAATAATGTCCTTCAGTTCTGTTGATTTTCCTGCAAACAGCATACTTTCATTCTTCTCTATGGCTGAACAATACTCCATTGTATATATGTGCCATATTTTCTTTATCTACTCATCCTTGATGGGCACCCAGGTTGATTCCATTACTTGATTATTTTGAATAGTGCCAGGTGTGCATACAGTAAGCTTTGGTTCGTTTGGTACATACCCAAGAGTGGTATAGCTGTATCACATTGTTGTTCTTAGGTGCCGTCGAGTCGGTGTCCAACTCATAGCGACCCTCATAGGGTTTTCAATGGCTGACTGTTTCAGGATTGCCTTGGGAGTGGGTTGCCAGGCCCTTCTCCCATTTTTGCGGTGCTGGGAATTGAACTCGGGACCTCAGAGACTTCAGCGCAGTGCTCTACCGAGCTAAATCCCAGCCCATGTATCACATTAGTTCTATTTTTAATTTTTCAGGAACATCCATACTGATTTCCACAGTGAATGGACTAATTCACATTCCCACCAATTATTTATGGGAGTTCCTTTTTCCCTACATCCTGCCAGTGTTTTTTGTTTTTGTGATGATGGTGATTCTGAAGGGGCAGAGAGTCTCAGTGTAGTCTCGATTTGCATTTCCCTGACGGCTAAGGATAGTGAACATTTTTTTCATGTACTTTTTGGCCATTTGTGCTTCTTTTAAGAACTGTCTGTTCAGTTCGTTTGCTTTTTTTTTGGCAGTGGTAGGAGTCTGAACCCAGAGCCTCATGTGTACTTGCAAGCGCTCTACCACTGCACTGCACTCCCAGTGCCTTTCGTGTTTTCTTTTTGAGACAAGGTCTCCCTAAATTACACCGGCTTCTTCTGGCTTGAACGTGCAGTCCTTCTGCCTCTGCCTCTCAAGCTACTGGGATTATATGTGTCCCCCACTGTGCCTGGATCACTTGCCCATTTGTTAGTTAGCTCACTTGCTCTTTTGGTGTTAGATTTTTTTTGTGTGCTCTTTCTATATTCTGGATACTAATCCCCTGTTGGATGAACAGCTGACAAAGATTTTTCTCCCGTTCTCTAAGATGTCTCTTTCTTCTGTCACTTGTTTCCTTTGCTGTGCAGAAGCCTTTTAATTTGATGCAGTCCTGCTTGCCAATTCTTCTTTTATTTTTCAGTGTCTGGGGGCTCAACCCTGGGCCTTGCACATACTTTGCAAGGGTTCTGCCACTGAGCTGCACCCCAGCTCTGTTTTTTTTTTCCACCTTGAGACAGGTTCTTGCTAAATTAGGGAGGATGCCTCTGACCTCAAACTTGTGATCCTCCTGCCTCCGCCGCTCAAGTTGCTGGGAATACAAGTGTGTACCACCAAGCCAAGCCCATTTGTCAATTCTTACTGTCATTCCTTAGGAATTGGAATTCAGCTCAGAAGATGTTGTCATTGTTCTTCTCCATGTTCTTGTGGTTAGGTCCCATTGAGTTGGATTCAACTCATAGCAACCCTATGTACAACAGAACAACACATTCCCCAACACTGTGCAAGGCACAAGATTGTTTTCATGCTTAAGCTCATTGCTGCTGCAGGCACTGTGTCAATCCATCCAGTTGAGGGTTTTCCTCTTTTTTGTTGACCTCTCAAACATGATGTCCTTCTCCAGGGATTGGTCTCTCCTGACTACATGTCCAAAATACATAAGACTCAGTCTGTCATCCCTGCTTCCAAGGAGCACTCTGGGTGCACTTCTTCTAGGATGGATCTGTTGGTTCTTTTAGTATTCCAAGGTACAGTCAGTATTTGCCTCCAGCACCATAATTCAAAGGTACCAATTCTTCTCCTGTCTTCCTTATTCAATGTTCAGATTTCACAACCATATGACGTGACTGAAAATGACTGAAAAAAATAATTCAGGCGCACCTTCATTTTCAGTGTGGTGTCTTTTTAACACTGTGAAGAGATCTTTTGCCACAGCTTTTCCTAATGCAAGTTGTCTTTTGATTTCTTGACTGCTGCTTCCATGGGTATTGATTGTAGAACCAAGTAAAGCAAAATCTTGGACAACCTCAATCTTTTCTCCATTTATCATGAAGTTGCACACTGATCCAGTTGTAAGGATTTTTGCATTCTTTTTTTTTTTCCCCTTTGGTACTGGAGGTTGAACCAGGGCCTCATGCTTGCACGCTTTGCAAGTGCTGGACCACTGACCTGCTGCCTCCAGCCCATCTTTTTTTTTTTTTTACTTTTTGAGACAGGGTCTCACTAAATTATGCAGACTGGCTCTGGTCTCGAACTTGCAATCCTCCTGCCTCCACCAGCCAAGCCACTGGGATTACAGGCGTGCATGCGCCACCACGCCCAGCTTGGATTTTTGTATTCTTGATGTTGAGGCACAGTCCACACTGAAGGCTGTGGTCTTTGATCTTCAGTAAATGCTTCAAATCCTCTTCACTTTCAGCAAGCAGAGATGTGTCATCTGCAAAACACAAGTTGTTAATGAGTCTTCCTCCAATCCTGATGCCATATTCTTCTTCATAAAGTTCAGTTTCTTGAATGATTACTCAGCATAGAGATTGTCATCTGCAAAACACAAGTTGTTAACGAGTCTTCCTCCAATCCTGATGCCATATTCTTCTTCATAAAGTTCAGTTTCTTGAATGATTACTCAGCATAGAGATTGAAGATGTATGGTCAAAGGATACAGCCCTGATGCACACCTTTCTTGACTTTAAACCAGGCAAGGTTTCCTTGTTCTATTCAATGACTGCCTCCCGGTCCATGTACAGATTCCTCATGAGTACAAGTAACTGCTCTGGTGTTCCCATTCTTTGTAGTGTTATCCATAATTTGTTGTGACCCACACAGTCAAATGCCTTGACATAATCAATAAAACATAGACATATTTCTGGTATTCTGTTTTCTGATAATATCCATGCGACATCACCAATGATATCCCTGGTTCCACACCCTCTTCTGAATCTGGCTTGATTTTCCAGCAGTTCTATATTGATATGCTGCTGCAGCTGCTTTGGAATGACCTTTAGCAAAACTTTACTTGTGTGAAATATTAATGATATTGTTTGATAATTTCCACATTTGGTTGGATCGCCTTTCTTGGGAATAGGCACAAATGTGGATCTCTTCCAGTCAGTTGGCTTGCTACCTCTTTTCCAAATCTGTTGGCATAAACAAGTAGGCACCTTCAGTGCTGCATGTGTTTGTTGAAACATCTCAGTTTGGTATTCGATCAGTTCCTGGAGTCTTACGTTTTCCCACTGCCTTTAAGGCAGCTGCCACTTCTCCCTTCAGTAACATTCATTCCTGATCATATGCAGCATCTTGAAATGTTTGGTCATCCACCAATTTCTTTTTTGTATATGACTCTGTGTTTTCCTTCCATCGTCTTTTGGTGTTTTCTGCATTGTTTAATATTTCCTCTGCAGAATCTTTCACTATTGGCCACTTGAAGCTTGAATTTTTCCTTCAATTCTTTAAGCTTGAGAAAAACACAGTGTGTTCTTCTCTTTCGGTTTTCTGTCTCCAGTTTGTTATCTATGCCTATATTTTGAAGGGCTTTCCCTATGTTTTCCTCTCATAGTTTCAAAGGTTCAGATCCTACATCGTTGTTGTGGTTGTTGTTGTTGTTGTTGTTGTTGTTAGGTGCCGTCGAGTCTGACTCATAGCGACCCTATGTACAGGGGAATGAAACACTCCCAGATTCTGTGCCAGGCACACAATCTTATTAATGTTTAAGTCCATTGTTGCAGACACTGTGTCAATCCATCTGGCGGAGGGTTTTCCTTTACTTTTCATTGACCTGCCACTCTCCCAAACATGATGCCTTTCTCCAGGGATTGGTCCCTCCTGACTACATGTCCAAAACACGTAAGACACAGTCTAGTCATTCTTTCTTCCAAGGAGAACTTTTTCTATGACAGATCTGTTGTTTCTTTTGGTAGTCCATGGTATATTCAATAATCATCTCCAGCACCATAATTCAAGAGAATCAATTCTTCTCCTTCTCCCACGTTCAATGTCTAGATTTGACAATGCCTTGATGCGACTGAAAATACCATGGCAGGAGTCAGGTGCACCTTCATCTTCAATGCAACATCTTTACTTTTCAATACTCTAAAGAGGTCTTTTGCCACCGCTTTTCCCAAAGCAATGTATCTTTTGATTTCTTGACTGCTGCTTCCATGGGTGGTTGATTGTAGAACTAAGTAAAGCAAAATCATGGACAACCTCAATCTTTTCTCCATTTATTGTGAAGTTGCTTACTGACCCAGTTGTAAGGATTTTTGTTTTGTTGATATTGAGGTGCAATCCATAATGAAGCTATATTCTTTGATCTTCATTCGTGATTGTTTCAAATCGTATTCACTTTCAGCAGAGTTGTGTCATCTGCATAATGCAGGTTGTTAATGAGTCTTCCTCCAATCCTGATCCCGCGTTCTTCCTCATAAAGTCCAGCTTCTCGGATTATTTACTCAGTATATAAATTGAAAAGATGGTGAAAGTGTACACCCCTGACACATACCTTTCTCAACTTTAAACCAGGCAGTGTTTCCTTGTTCTATTTGAACAACTGCCTCCTGGACCGTGTACAGATTCCTCGTGAGTACAATTAGGTGCTCTGGTATTCCTATTTTTTGAAGTGTTATCCGTAATTTGTTATGATCCACACAGTCAAATGGCTTTGCGTAGTCAATAAAACATACACATTTTTCTGATATTCTCTGCTTTGGGCTACTATCCACTTGACATCAGCAATGATGTCCCTGGTTCCCCGCCCTCTTCTGAATCTGGCTTGATTCTCTGGCAGTTCCTTGTCTATATACTGCTATAGTCACTTTTGAATATTCTTTAGTAAAATTTTGGTTGTGTATTATATTAATGATATTGTTCAACAGCTTCCCCATTCAGTTGGATCCCCTTTTTGGGAATAGGCACAAACATGGATCTTTGCCAGTGAGTTGCCAGGTAGCTATTTTCCAAATCTGTTGGCATAAATATATTAGCACCTCCAGTGCTGCATCTGTTTGTTGAAACATCTCTATTGGTATTCCATCAATTCCTGGAGGCTTGTGTTTTGCCATTAGGGTCTTTTGTCCACGTTGAGTTGATTTTTATACAGGCAAGAGACAGACACCTACTTTGTTTTCTACATATGGATATCTTGTTTCCTACCACCACTTGTTGAAGAGGCTATCTTTTTCCCAATGTGTGATTTTGGCACCTGTACCAAGTATCAGGTGGCTGTAGCTGTATCAGCATATTTCTGGTTCCTTTATTCTATTATGTTGGTCCACATGACTATTTTTGTGCCAGTACCATGCTGTTTTTGTATTTCTGTATTATAATTTGAAGTCAAGTATTATAATACATATAACAATGCTTTTTTCACTCATTTTGCTTTTACTATTTGGAATCTTTTGAGTTTCCATAAGAATTTTAGGATTTTTTTCTATTTCTGTAATGAACATCATTGGAATTTTTATGGAGATTTCATTAAATCTGTAGATCACTTTTGGTAATATTGCCATTTTTGCAATATTAATTCCACTGACCTGTGACCATGGGAGTTCCTTCCATCTTCTAGTTCTCCAATTTTTTTCTTCAGTCTTTTATAGTTTAGAGTTTAATGTATCTGTTTAAGTTTATGCCTAGGGTTTTTTTTTTTTTTTTTTTTGAGTTAATTTTGAATGCTATGGTTTTCTAGATTTCTTTTTTGGTGAGTTTATTATTGGTATATAAAATTTTTGTATGTGGATTTTATTTCCTGTTACTCTGATAGAAGTGTTTATCAGATCTAAGAGTCTTCTGGTAGAGTCATTAGGGTCTTTTACGTATAGGATCATGTCATCTGCAAACAAGAATATTTTCACTTCTTTGTTATTTTTATCTCTTTTATTTCTTTTTCTTGTCTCATTGCTGTGGCTAGGATTTCAGGTACTATTTTGATTAAGAATATTGAGAATACTCTGTTCTTAACAGCAAGGCTGGCCTACAATTATTCTGTCTAGTTGACTTTGGGGAAGGGCAATGGACACTTGAGCCCTTCTAGATTCCTGTCCATGTAAGGGAGAATAAGAGGCTAAGAAGGCTTGATTAGGTCCCAGACCAGGTGTGCAGATCCATGCAAAGATGGATAATTGTCCTGAAGCTACAGAATGCTCTCTTCCCTCCATACGTCACCATCATATCAGCAGGCCCTTATGTTATCACAGGAGCTAGAGGAGAAAGAACTGCACTGCTCAGACCTCACGAAAGGAGAAGCCTCTAGAGAAACCCAGAGAAAACAGGAGGAACAAAACAAACACCAAGAAAGTTTAGCTTCTGACAACTTTGGCCACAACAAACAGTGAACAGCCTCACTCCCAGCCACCAAAGAAACACCTGACACTACCTTTTTTCTTTTTGCCTCAGTTCCTTTTACCTCATGTATCATGTCCAGCTTTGAACAACAACAGTAGCTACAAAAATCACAAGACATGTGTATTAGTCAGCTGGTGCATTGTTGTGGTAGAGAAATTGAACAAAACAAACTTATGGGAGAAAAGATTTATTGTGGGTCATGGCTAGAGGATCAATGGTGGCAGGGCAGGAATGGCAGTGGCAGGACAGGCAAGGCAATGGCAGGCATAAGGGCCTGTGGTGGAGGATCTCATATCTTGGCAAACAGGAACCAATAGCAGAGAAAGAGAGCAACCAGAACCAGGGCTGGGTGCAAACCCCCAAAGGCCTTCCCCCAGTGACCTACTTCCACAAAGCTAGAACCAGCCTCCCAGAGTTCCATAATCCCATAGGACACCAACATCAGCTGGGGACCACATGTTCAAACACGTGACCCTTGGGGGACATTTTAGATTCAAACTGGGACACTCCACCCCTGGCCCCCAACAGTTCATGCCAATTTCATAATTCAATATACATTCAGTTCAACTTAGTAGTCCCCAAAGTCTCAACAGCCTCAACCATGTTCAAAAGTCCAAGTCCAAACTGTCCACTAAGACTCAAGGTAAACATAGCATTTAGCCCTGTAAAACAGAAAAACCAGTTTATATATAATGGCATGGAGTAAGTATTCCCATTCCAAAAGAAGGAAGTAGGGGCACAGAAAGGAAAGATCAACCCAAAGCAAGACTGATATCCCATTGGAAAAACAAATTCTATAGCTCCGTGTCTGGCATCTGGCACATGCAACATCACCTGGAATGTGGTATCATCTGGGCGAGAACAGTCTCTGGTGGGTCTGTCCCTATGGCCCTCCTGGGCTGGCTCCACCTGTTGTTTCTTCCCTCCTTACTTCACCATCATATCAGCAGGCTCTTGTGTAATCACAGGAGCTAGAGGCGAAAGAGCTGCACTGCTCAGACCTCACAACCTCAGATGTTTCACACTGCTGGCATCACCAACACTTGGGGTCTCCATTGCTGCTTGGGCCCTGCCCTAAAACCTTCATACATAGCCCTTTGGGGGTGCTCTGTAAAGCCTGGCCTTGAAGGCTATTTTTTTGAACCTTGGTGGCAGCCTCCATAATCCCTTAACTCTTGCATTCTTCATGCCCCAAACACCAGCCCAAGCGGGTGACACCAAAGTCTGATGCCAGCTCAAGCAGTAGCATCACCCTTTGGAGCCACGGCTACACTAGTAGTTTCTGTGTGCTCTGGCTGAGAAACCACTTCCCTGCAAGGCACCCTTTCAGCAGGATTCCTGAAGGCATTCACTGTGCAGCCATTCTTTTCAAATGAAATTGTTTTAAATAAGTTTGTCCTTTCAAGCCATAGGCCCTTCAATTTCAGGTCCTAAGGAATTTCAATTGTCCCGGTGAAAAGTTTGAGGCTTCCCTTTAGTACAGCTTATCTCTTTAATAATTGGGACCTCCTTGCCCAAACCACTCCCTGTGGCTATAACCTTAGACAAGCCACAGCTTTTTTCCCTCTTTAAACTACACATTTTCAGATATTTTTGTTCTGCCTTTTTCTCTACATTTTTTCATCATAAATCTGGGTGCAAGTACCAAGCAACAATCATGCCACACCCCGTATATCTTGCCATCCTTGTGATATTTTTCCCACTAAGTTAGTCTATTACTTTTGAATCTCACCTCACTCAAATCTTTAGAACACGGACAAACCATAAACAAGTTCTTTGCTAGAATGTAACACGAATCTCCTCTAGCGCAGTTCTGAATAGAGTCCTCATTTTTCTCCAAAAGGCTGTGAATGCCTTCTGCATTTCTATTGCGAGACAGCATTCTGACCTTCCAAACAGTTATCAGAACCACCCCTCAAGCTCCACACACAACGCTCCAGGGCTCCTCTCACCAACATCTCCAAACTCCTCCAAACTCCTCCCACAAAAAAGTTCCAATGGTCTAAGAACCACATGATCAGATTTTTGCACAGCGACAACCACAATCTCCAGGACGAATGTTCTGTATTAGTCAGCTGGTGTGTCACTGTGGAAGAGAAACTGACCAAAACAATCTTATGGGAGAAAAGGTCTATTGGGGGAGGGGCTTATGTTTTAGAGGGTCAGTGGTGGCAGGGCAGGTGTGGCGGCGGCAGGCAGCAGGGCCTGTTGAGAGAACACCTTGGTGATAAGAGAGGTGGAGATAGAGATAGAGATAGAGAGAGAGAGAGAGAGAGAGAGAGAGAGGGAGAGGGAGAGGGAGAGAGAGGGAGGGAGAGAACATGAGCGCATGTACCATGCACAGAACTGG
>VMDO01021136.1:0-35991 GCA_007922755.1 Pedetes capensis
AGAGATGTTTCAACAAACAGATGCAGCACTGGAGGTGTTAACATGTTTATGCCAACAGATTTGGAAAACTGCTACTTGGCCAACTGACTGGAAGAGATCCATATTTGTGCCTATTCCCAAAAAAGGGGATCCGACTGAATGTGCAAACTATTGGACAATATCATTAATATCACACACCAGCAAAATTCTACTAAAGATCCTTCAGAAGCGACTGCAGCAGTATGTAGACAGGGAATTACCGGAAAATCAAGTGGAATTCAGAAGAGGGCAGGGAACCAGGGACATCACTGTTGATGTCAGGTGGATATTAGCTGAAAGCAGAAAATATCAGAAAGATGTCTGTCTATGTTTTATTGACTATGCAAAGGCATTTGATTGCGTGGATCATAACAAATTATGGATAACACTTCAGAAAATGGGAATACCAGAACACCTAATTGTGCTCATGAGAAATCTGTACATGAACCAGGAGGCAGTTGTTCGAATAGAACAAGGAAACACTGAGTGGTTTAAAGTTGAGAAAGGTGTGCGTCAGGGCTGTATACTTTCACTCTATCTCTTCAATTTGTACGCTGAGCAAATAATCCGAGAAGCTGGACTTTATGAGGAAGAATGCGGCATCAAGATTGGAGGAAGACTAATTAACAACCTGCGTTATGCAGATGACACCACTTTGCTTGCTGAAAATGAAGAGGATTTAAAACATTTACTGATGAAGATCAAAGATCATAGCCTTCAATATGGGTTATGACTAAACATCAACAAAATGAAAATCCTTATGACTGGGTCAGCACGCAACTTCACAATAAATGGAGAAAAGATTGAGGTTGTTCAAGATTTTGCTTTGCTTGGCTCTGTAATCAACACCCGTGGAAGCAGCAGTCAAAAAATCAAAAGACGCATTGCTCTAGGAAAAGCTGTGGCAAAAGATCTCTTTAGAGTATTGAAAAGCAAAGATGTCACATTGAAGACGAAGGTGCGTCTGACTCATGCCATGGTATTCTCAGTGGCATCATATGGTTGTGAAAGCTGGACATTGAACAAGAGAGACAGAAAAAGAATTGATGCTTTTGAATTGTGGTGCTGGAGATGTCTATTGAATATACCATGGACTGCCAAAAGAACCAACAGATCTGTCCTAGAAGAAGTACAACCAGAGTGCTCCTTGGAAGCAAAAATGGCCAGGCTGCATCTTACATATTTCGGACATGTAGTCAGGAGAGAACAATCCCTGGAGAAGGACATCATGTTTGGAAGAGTGGCAGGTCAACGCAAAAGAGGAAAACCCTCCACCAGATGGATTGACACAGTGCCTGCAACAATGGGCTTAAACGTAAATAAGATCGTTTGCCTGGCACAGAATCGGCAAGTGTTTCGATCTGCTGTACATAGGGTCGCTATGAGTCAGACTCGACTCGACGGCACCTAACAACAACTAACAAAGTCAATGTACCAAGTAAAGTACTAAGAACATTGCTATTAAATACATTATACTAAGTAAAGTACTAAGAACATTAACATCTGTTCTGTGCTATCAACTTGACTCACATATTTCATGGCACAAACTCTCCAGACAAATGAATCATTGGGATTCAGCCACACTTCTGGGTTGATTTGAATGAATTATTGACTCCATGCTCTGATTCACATTTCCCTATAGGTGTTCTCTTGTGGTGAGCTCATTATTTCCACGTTTTAACTGAACTTTTTAGGTTCCTAACTGACAATGGGGCTGGGATTTAGCTCAGTTGGTAGAGCGCTGGGCTGCAGTCTCTGAGGTCTGGAGTTCAATTCCCAGCACCGAAAAAATGGGTGAAGGGCCTGGCAATCCACTCCCAAAGCAATCCCGAACCAGTCAGCCATTGAAAACCCTATGAGGGTCGCTATGAGTCGGATACCGACTCAACGGCATCTAACCACAACAACAACTGACAATTATTAGGCCTCACCAAATAGATATTCAGGCTGGGTGCCTTCCTAACTAAAGGGTCATGTCATCTTTATGTGGCCTCTAGGCCTATACCACCGGTTTAGGATTGTGGGTACTTATTCATCTGTACAATAATAAAGTGATCCCCATGTGGATTCATATCCCTTTTTCTAATGTAATGATTAAGAATTTACTTAATATGCTGAAGAAATTATAGTTCAGACTTATAAGACAGGACCAGCATCAAATATAGCAGTGCCTAAGCAGAATTTCTTTGGAAATTACTATTTGTCAAACTGTGCCATCAAGTCCTCAATGGTAATAATTTACTTTTTAGAGTGTCATTTTCTTCAGATAAATTTATAGTACTAGTTATCAGAATTATAGGTTTGAGTGTCTCCCCCAAAAGTTCATGAATTGGAACCTTAATTCCTCAGTTTGGCTGGGTTGAGAGGCAAAGCCTTGGGGAGGGGTTTGGGTCATGGAGGTGGATCCCTCATGAATAGATTAGTGCCTTTCTCTGGAAATAGGCTATTTATAGTGGGAGTTCAGCTCTCTTTGCTCTCCTCTACCTTTCCACTGCCCCTTCCACTTTCAACATAGATCCAGGCCCTTACCTTCTGTCAATGCTTGATCTTGGACTTCCCAGACTCAAGAATGGTTAGCCAAAGCAAATCCCTTCTCTTGATAAGTTACCCAGTCTCAGGTATTCTGTTATAGCAACAGAAGACAAAGATACCTCTTTCAAGAGAAACAAAAAATGGACATACATGTATGCCTATGAATGAACGCTTGTTAAATTACTAAAGTAAATAGCACTAATATTTACTGAACACTTCTAAGTGCCATGTATTGTGCTCAGATATAAGTTAGAAGTACTACTATCTCATTTAATTTTCACAACTTTTTAGGGCAAGAGTTTTATTATCTCTGTCTCTGTCTCTCTCTCTCTTTCGTCAGGGTCTCAATAAGTTATAAAGGCTGCCTCTGGCCTCAAACTTGCAATCCTTCAGCCTCAGCCTCCCAAGGCTGTGAGATTACAGGTGTGTGCCACAGCATCCAGGATTATCTCTGTCTTAATAATACAGTGGAACCAGATCTAAGTGAGCTCTGGACTCTTGATCCCTAGGCTGCTGCTTAAATCTAGTAAGATAATGAGGTAAAGAGTTATTGAGGATGGAAGGAGACAGCAATGGCACTAAGGAATTTAATGGTTAACTATTTGTGTTAAAAAATCCTCAATTTTTATAATTCTTTTATTGTGGTAAAATATACATGAAATAAAATTTTCTATACTAACTGTTTTGTTGTTGTTGTTGTTGTTTTGGTTGTTAGTGCTAGGAAATTGAGCCTAGAGCTTCATGCATGCTAGGCAAGTGCTCCACCACTGAGATGCACCCCCATCTCCTTTTTTATTTTTTATTTTGAGACAGGGTCTAAGTTGCACAAGCTGCCTCTGGCCTAGAACTCACGATCCTTGCTGCAGACCAGCTGCAGCCTAAGATCCAGGGGTTCCTGAAGTCAGATGAGGAGTCAGCAATGGTTAACAGACACAGCAGCTCGGAGGCAATGTGAATCTGTTCTGCTTATTTCTCAGATAGCTCAGCCTTTTATACAGAACTACAATTCACTAAATCTTAGGAAAGGTCAGAAAAAAGACAAGGAAATTGGTAGCACTGATGGGTTACATCAAGGTTTTGTCAACAATCACTTGACTAAATTATCACATGAGTGTTAGGTGGTGATCAAAGTAGGAGATGAACTCAGAGACAAATTGTGTTTACTTCAAAGAGATAAACCAAGACGACCTGAGCATCTACACCTCCTGTGTCTAAATCAACTATTCTAACTTTATGCAGGAATTAGGGGCTGTTAACTGTTACCTGTGTGTCACCCCACTGAGTCCATTTGTTATGACAAATGGGTGCTTTATCTTATCAGAATGATTTGTTTACTATAGGGCTGTTGGTACAAAGGCTTTTGTTTGTGTTGACTCAAGGAGTTTATGCTGTTGGAAGTCATTCAAGAACTTCCCATTGTAAGCCTGCTAGGGAGGTTTCTCAACTCCCAATCTGAATCAGCACTGCTCACAGAGCCAGAAGATTATATATTTATATAAGAAAAGATGAGGCTCCAAGCCCCTTCCCATGAAGAGACCGTCTTTTTGGAGGTTCTTTTCCCCTTTTGGTAGACTTTCCCTCTGAGGCAAGAGGTACTCTTCCCTTTCCGGTAGACTTTCCCTCTGATGCCTTTTTTTAAAGATACTCTTCCTCATGTGGGGACTCTGTCTACCCATCATGAGTGGATATGGACATGGCAGATCCTCTTGCCTCAGCCTCCTAAGTCTCTAGGATTATAGGCATGTACTACGGCTCATATGAACCATTTTAGGTGTACAGTTCAATAGTGTAGCTAAGAACATTCACATTGTTGTACAACCAATATCCAGAACTCTTTTCAACCTGCAAAAGTGAAATTCTGTACCAGTTAAACAAAACCTCCTCTTTCTCCACAGCCCCTGGAGAAATGCCTTTTCTCTTCCATACCCATGAACCTGACTATTCAAAGTGGCTTTTACAAGTGAAATCCTATTTGTCTTTTAGTAACTAGTTTATTTCATTCAGCATAATGTTTTCAAGGTTCATCTATGTTGTAGCATGTCAGGATTTCTTCTCTTTTACAGATGAATAATATTCCACTGTATGTATACACCCATTTTATTTAGCTGGTCGTCGAGGATGAGGACTTGAGTGGCTTCCACATTTTGGATACTGTGAATAATTCTGTGATGAACATCAAATGATTGTGGTAATGACAATAAAAACCTCTATGAAAAGAAGTTAAATTCTCTAGTAGAAAATCTTAGACAAGTGCACCCCCCCGTGTGTGTGTGTGTGTGTGTGTGTGTGTGTGTGTGTGTGTGCGTGAATGTGTACCCAGATACAAAAAAACACCATGATCTTGACATGGTTAGATATTTGTAAAAGTTTTCTCCTAGAAAAGCTTTCTCCTAGAGTGAATCACTTGTTTCTTTTCTTCCAGGATTCTTTTCACTTCTTTCTCTTATAGTAGTTCACACATTGCATCATGCTTATACAAGTTCATTTAGATCATCAACATCTTCAGGACTGAAATTAGGTATTAGCCTTCTTTGTGTGTCCTCTAGCCTGGCCCATAGATCTTGACCCTAAAGAGATGATCAACCACATTCTGAATAAGTAGTATAAAAACTCGTCATTATTTTCAGAAAACTCTGAAAAGTTATCTTCTGTTTAAGAACTATCTTAGTAAGGAGATAAAATTTGCTTGTAGATTTAAATGACTAACAAGTTATATTTTAAAGGACATATAAAAATACGAAATTATTTTAGTTAACATTTGGTCATCAATTTAAGTGTCTATAAATTACAGCTCAAAGGGGAAATCAAATTTTGTGAAGTATCTTATACAAATCATTTATTAAATATTTACTATTTGCCAAACACTATGCTAAGTACCTTATACACATTGTACCATTTAGTACTCATAGGGAATATGATAGGTTGCATTGTTGCCATTTTATAGATGAGGCCACAGAGTCTGATAGCTCAACACACAGAAAGAAGTGATGGGGTGTGAGTTGACCTCTGATGCTCAAAGGTGCTCTTGGTCTCACATCTACTCTAGGTATGGCTATGGCTATACAGAGAAGCCTGTGTGTCAGACATTGTGAGCAGCCAGACAAGGTATCAAATAAGGATTCAATGCTCATGGTCATCTTTTAGTTTCCTCTTGTTGAGTTTCTTTAAGAATAATGGTACTGGTAGAAGAAACATTACAAGCTGCAGAGTGTCTGGTTGCTTATATGTACTTTCATCTTTGCTATCTATAGAAGGGGCTGGGATTTAGCTCAGTTGGTAGAGTGCCGCTCTGCAGTCTCCGAGGTCCCAAGTTTGATTCCTTGTACCACAAAAATGGGAGAAGGATGTGGCAATTCCCTCCGAAGGCAATCCTGAAAAAATCAGCCATTGAAAACCCTATAAGGATCACTATGAGTTGGACATGACTCGATGGCATCTAACAACAACAATGGAATGGCCAAGAGGACAACATGGGTTCAAGGACTAAGGATGGATTCAATGGAAATGTAGTAAACCCATACAATTTTAGAGGGCAGAATTACTGGCCAGAAAAATTCACAGAGAATTATATATGCTTGGTGAAGAGCACTTGGTGAGGAAGGAGAGATGGACACCCTCATACATCCCTGACAGAGATGTGGATTGCTACAACACTTTGGATAAACAGAGTGTAATCTGTATTGAACTAGGAAACATCCTTGACTCAGGGGTTCTACCACTGGGAATCTTCTTGTGGAAATTAAAGCATTCTATGGTAAGTGTCATGATTTAAACATAAAATGTCCCTCAAATGTCATGCGCTTTCATGTTTGGTCCCCAGCTGGTGGCGTTCTTTATGGAGGCTATGGAAACTTTGGGAGGCAGGATTTAGCTTAGCAGAAGTGACTCACTGGGGATGGGCCAGGACTGTGGCTCTGGTTGCTCTCTGCCTCCAGCCCTGCAATGCCATAAGGTCATCTGCCATAGGCCCTGATGCTGCCACTGCCATGCTTGCCCTGCTACCCCTATGAACGGATCCTCTAACTGTGAGCTCCCAATAAACCTTTTCCTCCATAAGTTTGTTTTTTCTGCTACAGCAAGGACAACTGACTAATATAGTAAGGATATGTGTACAAGGATCTGTATGGTAATACTGTGCTATGAAAAATGCCTACACCAATTTACATGTTCACCAGGAAGGGAAAAAAATAGCTACACAGTAAGGCAATCTATTCTATGGATTCAGCTGGTAAAAGACTAAGAGCTATGCTGATTGACCTGGTGAGTTGGCTCTACCATACTGTTAGGTGAATAAAACAATTGTATAGCAACATGTTAGAATTCTTATAAATAGCAACAGTGACAAGAAGCTGTTTTTACAGGCAATCATAAAGTTGAGGAGTGACATGACCTGACAGCTGACATTAGTTACCCAGGTAGATTGGGAACCAAGAGATATCAAGGGCATTCTCATTTATATAACTTTAAATTCTATGACTTGATATGTAGGATAAGCACAAGTTGCTTCCATAGTAGAAAAGACTAATAAAGAAAATGTATCATCTTCAAATATTTTTCATAAATAAATATTATTAATCTTATAGTTATAACTACTTTACCTGGTCATACAAAGAAAAGTCCTTGGGATAAGATTTTTCCCAAATCTTTTTTTCCAGCCTTGATTTTACATGGGAATACTTCAGTCTGCCTTCTCTTGGAACCTATACTACTCAAAGATGTCTGACAGATGTGCTATAATAAGCACACCAACATTTCTGACCTTAAGCATGTTTTGCTAGTTATCACTACCATGTTGACATGTTTCATTCATTTTTACCTTGTGTTTCCCCATTTGCAAGTGAATGTTTTCCAGTTCTGTCCTTGCAAGACAGGTCAACAGATTTCTATACTGTTGCCCTTCCTGATTTACTCTTGGTTTCCTTGAAAACTTAGTCTCTGTACCATTCAGATAGTATGAGCAGAAAGTGACATAATGATGGGAATTAGAGGCTTGCAAAATTGTTGGGAGGGCTGGAGGGAAAGGCTCTGAACTAGGCTCTTTGAGAATGGATTTCAGGACAGGACTAAGCTGCCACTCTGAGGCTGCTCTGGAACTAGTGACTTTATGACACACCCCCTACCTTTGATCCAGGTATCAAAGGTGGAGCCAAACTTCTGTCACAGCTTCTGTTGACCCTGTGATAATCAATTGCCTCTTGTATCCAGGAAGCTCCTCAAGGGGCACTGGAATGGGCCTCAAGTCTCTGTGCTCTTATTGCAGTAGGAAAATAGGTGGAAGGGATGGAAGGGACAGAGTCTTGCCTTAGAGTGTATCTCATTGGTTGGATCTATTTCATCAACAGAATCTTAGGCAAAATAGTTGGCTTCTGCATTACAGGAAGTCCTCCCCAAAGGCACTGTGCATGGGGTTAGCTGGGTCACCCACAGTCTTTGCTATGTGGTCCTGATTCTTTTCCTTCCTCACCTCCCCACTGATGTTAATTCATTCTACTTAATGGGGTACTTAAAAGGTGCAGCTTCCCAAGAACTAGTACAAGGTTGTCTCCATTTCTCTGTGTTAGGTGATCCTATCCATGCCCATGACTTCAAACGCCATTCAAGCTTAGGACTCTGAGATTCAGTTTCCAGTGCAGAGCTCTCTCTTCTTAGGTCCAACCAGAATATCCTAGCACTTATTCAACATTTCCCCACGAATGTCTTAACATCTTACCTCAAGCCAGCCTCCTGGCCTTCCCTTTCCTGTATCCTAACCTCAGAATCGAGTCCTTACTCTGTTCTCTGTACACGAATAGCACCATCATGCATCCATCTGCCCAAGCCAGAAGAGGGAAGTCAGCCTTACTACCTCACTTTCCCTTACCACCCCATGGTAAATCAATAACTGACTGGGTATTGATTCTACCACCTAAATCTAGAGATCTCTTAGCGCCATCCATATTTTTCTCCATCTCTGCTGCATCTATCCTAGCTCAAGCTACTGTCCTCTGCAATATCATCCTGTCCTCTGAACTACAACTCTAATGTCAATGGCTCTCTCCTCTTACTCTGTTTAATCCATTTTCCACATTGTAGCCAAGAGATCTTTCAAAAATTGCTCATAGTACTCCATTGTTTAAACTCTTCGATGGTTTCCTATTTCATATGATAAAGACCCAAATCCTTAGTATGACTTGAAACATTGTCTGTAGCTTGGCCTTTCGGTCTCCTTTCCTGCTTCCCACTACTTGCCTCATTAACCATGGCACATTGGCCTTTCTTCAATGGCTTAGAATGAGGCTTGCTTATGTCCAATCCAGTCTTCATTTTTTCTGTTCCCTTTGGCTGGAATATCTAGCTTTCTTTCAGAGTATACCTCTTGTCAATTCTAGAGATACCTCCAAACCCTCTACTCAGTTCCCACTGGTCACTCTCGTACTACGCTAGACCTTTTGTTCCTGTGTTCACCATATTTGAAATAATTGTGAAGTTAATTATTCCATGTTTATCTCTTTAGCTTGAATGTAAGCCTACAAGGGAAGGAATCATGCCTCAGCACTAGCCATTAGCACCTACAATAGGGCCAGGCACATAACAGTAACATTTAAAACTTAACATTAATAAGGTAATAGTACTACACCCAGGTACCATTCCAAGCTCTTCATGTGAAATAACTCATTTAATCCTTGTAACAAACCTAGAATGCAGGCATTATTGTTATCTTCATTTTACAGATGGAAAAAGATACAGAGAGGTGAATTAAGTTGCTAAGATCATACAGTTGAAACAAGGACTTGAACGTAGAAGTTCAAATCCAAAACCTGTACTTTCCCTGCCACAGTATTTACTTAAAGCATTCCCACTTAAATGTTCACTGAATTGAATTATTCAGACAATTTCTTATAAACAATATTCATTGTTATAGAGTATTTTTATAGCAGGGCTTGGAGTTAGCTCAGTTGGTAGAGTGCTGTTCTGCACTATCTGAGGACCTGAGATCAATCCCCAGCACCACAAAAATGGGAGAAGTATGTGGGCAGAAACTCCAAAGCAATTCTGAAACAATCAGGCATTGAAAACCCTATGAGGGTTGCTATGAGTTGGATCCAACTCGATGGTACCTAACAACAACAACAAAACCTTTATACCAAAGCTTAACTTGTTTAATTATGGAGAAGATGGGTATATCTTGGGATTTTTGGTGGTTGTTCTTGTTTGTTTGGAGACAGAGTCTCGCTATGTAGCCCAGGCTGGCCTCAAGCTCTCATCCTCCTGCCTCAGCCTCCTGAGTGCTAGGATTACAGGTATGTACCATCACGTCCAGCTAAAGATGGGCATAATTTGTTACCACATACACTGGGAACTTTTAAAAAAATGTTGTCAAATCCATAGGAAATAATCTGTCTAAAGGTGAATATTAGTGATTCAAACAAGTTGAAATAATATATTCAAGGCCTTCTGTACTAGTCAGCTGTTGTTACTGTAACAGAAAAGTTGTCCTTCACTGCAGCTTATCTCTTTAACAATTAAAGGCTCCCAGCAGAACCAGCCTCCTCCGCAGTATTATTAAACAAGCCACAGATTTTTCTCTCTTTAAACTGCACATTTTTCAGATCTTTTTTTCTTTTCTATTTCGTTTGCTCTGTTTCCCAAGCCTGCAGCCATAGCCCTATGGTGTCTGATCCCATCAGATCTTAGAAGCTAAGCAGGGTTAGGCCTGGGTAGTACTTGGATGGGAGACCACCTGGGAACACCAGGTGCTGTAGGCTTGGGAGAAGGACCTGGCAACCCACTCCCAAAAATCAATCTGCCATTGAAAACCCTACCAATAGTAGAGAAGCACTAACAATAGTGTTTCACCTGTTGTACGTAGGGTTGCTATGAGTCAGATACCAACTCGACGGCACCTAACAAAAACACATTTCCAAAAATCTTGCTGAATGCAGTAACCAAGCCATGCTCCCTACATCTTTCCACCCTTGTGATATTTCCTCCACCAAGTCAATTAGTTCATTACTTTTAAATTTAGCCTTATCCAAATCATTAGGGCATGGGCAGAATGGAGTCTCTTTGCTAAAATATAATGTGGCTAGTCTCTAGTCCAATGTCCAAGAGTCTTCATTTTTCTCTAAAATCCTGTGAGCCCCATCTACATGTCTATTGATGGCAGTATTGTGGTCTTCCTTACTTGCACTAGAGCTGCCCCTCAAACCATCCAGGGCTTCTCTTGCCTGCATTTCCAAACTCTTCCAGACTCCTCTTGCAAGCAAATTGCAAAGATGGCCTAAGAACCACATGGTCAGGTTTCTGCACAGCAATGCCCCTACTCTCTGGTACAAATTTTCTGCATTAGACAGCTGCAGTTGAAGTAGCAGAAAAACCAAGTGAAACAAACTTAGGGGGAAAGAGGTTTATTGGGAACTCACAGTTAAGAGAGTCAGTCAATGATGGAGGCGGGGTAGGTGTGACAGTGCCAGGAGGCAGGGCCCATGGTAGCCACCCATACATTCCAAAGTTCCACAACCTCTCAGGACAACGCCTCCAGCTGGGTACCAAACATGACCTTTATGGGACAATTTAGGTCCAAACCAAACCACCTTCTTACCTTGTAAGTGTAGGACAATGTAGAGAAATATGCTTATGAGTGTATATCAGTTTGCTAGAAACTTTAGAGAGATTTCTGTGTCACATTAATATATAAAGAGCAAACCAAATGAACTATTACTTAAATGAATGTTCTCACCTTTGTTTTCATTTCCATATTTAACAAAAGTCACACTTGCCAACTGTTTAAAGTTGTTCTGAGTAGTGTGTGATGATTTTTGTAAAGTTCTTTTTAGTGCTAGAAGAAAGGTTCTAATAAACACTGATACCAAAATGATAGGAAAATCATAGACAAAAGAGAAGGCACTCTGATCTATTGAGGAACAAGTTTATATACGGCAAGTAGAGACAGGGGAGGGGATGGGAAAAGAAGACCCCTGGGCAATAGTATCAGAGAAGGAAGGTGGCAACTGCTGCAACAAACAGAATGATGCTTGTGGTTTTATAGGACTGGCAAGGTCTTTGTTTTAACATTGGTGGGAAAAGCTCAATCTTTCAGGGTTAGTTTGCTTTTCTATATTTAGTCATCTGGTGAGCTCCCTTGTCTTAGGACCTTGGAGCTCTGTCATGGGAGAGGCCTTTTATTCCCTCAAATACCAAAGCACAAACTGCTTAAACAGTACATTGATTGAGAGGTAGATGATTCAGGAGGACCCTGAGTCATTAAAAATGCACTGCTCTAAAATAGTAATAGAAAGATTAATCCCAAGATGTTTCCTATATTCTTAGAATATTAGCTATTTGAATTCTTTGTTTTGTTTTGTTTTTGGTGGTACTTGAAAATTGAATTCAGGGCCTTACACATATTTTGCAAGTGCTCTAACACTAGGCTTGTACTCTCAGCCCATTTTTTATATTTTTTATCTTGAGACAAAGTCTCACTAAATTACACAGGCTGCTTCTGGCCTTGAACCATGATCGTCTTGCCTCTGCCTCCTGAGTTGCCAGGGGAAAAGGCATAAGCCACTGTGCCCAGGTATTTAAATTCTTACAGAGCTTAAGAGTATACCTATAGGATTTTTGGAGACACATTGAGAAGAAACACTTGATTCCAAGAGTAAATGATCTCAATGAGGAGAGGTTTCTTAACCACATAGACTGGAAACTGTAATCCATCCAATTCAGGCTTCCCATTAAACCAGGTGAATGGGCAACTACCATCCCACTGGGAGTGACTGGAAACTTCCTCTGCATGCTATCCTGCTAACTGAATGTTTGCACACTGTGGATTCCCAAATGCTTTCTGGTGAGAGAAGTGTCCACCCAACTGTGAAGGGGCTAGTTTAACCAAGGGTAGCTTGCCCATGGAAGAATTCTTAGGCAAAAAGCTGGGATTTGTCAGGACTTTTAAGGTTGTAAATTCACAATTAGATATATGTGGAGCACCATCCTGTGGGCTGATAATCGTTTAAGAAAACTTAGAAACCTTAAGCATCCTTTCACTAAGTGTACATTTTTTATATTCTCCTTTAATGATAATTGATAACTCAAGATAAATTTTGTGAATAAAACAATTCAAAATGAAAGTAAATTTAGAATTAGCTTTTCAAACTATTTAAGCACTCCCACCTTTCCAGGTTCTTCATGACTGAAGAGGCATTTCTTCCACGTGGCCCTATCTTCTGTGACTGCTGACTTAACTATTCTAGAGAGCTATTTCTGGACGGGCTGTCATACCTGAATTGCACACAAGCTTGGACTTTGACTAGACTACTCCATTTGTAGCCTGCAGCTGTAGCCCTGTGGCAACCGATCCCGTCAGATCTCGGAAGCTAAGCAGGGTCGGGCCTGGTTAGTACCTGGATGGGAGACCGCCTGGGAACACCAGAAGCTGTAGGCTTGGGAGAAGGACCTGGCAACCCCCTCCCAAAAATCAATCTGCCATTGACAACCCTATGAACAGCAGAGAAGCACTGACAATAGTGTTTCCCCTTTTGTACAGAGGCTCGCTATGAGTCGAATACCGACTCGACGGCACCTAACAACAACAACTCCATTTGTGTCATTTATTTTCTAGGCAATCTGGGCTGCTCTTTCATGCCAGTAGCATCAATATGTCCTCAGCTTTGTGGCACTTTCCAGGGATTTAGGTTCAAGTAGTATAAAAATATACAATGAAGGTTTATTTACGACTCATTCATTTGTTTCATTTGACCTTCCCGTTCGAATACCCTGGCAATCGGTCTATTTGCCAGAAATGTTGCTGCTGAGATTGTTCTCATTTGGTTCAGTTTACTACAGGTTGCCCTAAGTGATGCAGATGGAATTCGTTTCTAACGTGGAACGTGACAACTGTTTGTGTTCGGGTCTGCCAGGAACCATACATACTGAATAGACTACAGCAACTGAATTCCGCGCTGTAGAGCAGGACTTCTGTTTCTAGCTCGATTACGTGCACCTTGTCAAGTCTTCCCTCCGACACGTTTGTTTTTAAACGATCTGGGTTTCCTCATCTGGTTTTGCATCCCTGGAGCGAGTCTGGGAAGCTGGAGAGGCCGTCGAGGCAAAGGATCGAGAATTCGGAGCACGGGGTAGAGGGTAGCCCGACACGCCCGGCCCGACTACTGTAGGACGGACTTTACGTCCCGCACAAGGGGCCTCCCGGCAGCCTTCGCAAGCCTTTTCTTTTTCAGTACAGATGAGACGCGCGCACAGGGCCACTCGCCTCCAATGCACCTCTCTCACCTTCCAGCCCACGAGCCGCCACCACTCCAGCTCCCAGCAAGCACCGCGCAGAGCCACCGGGCGCCGTGGAGGCTCCGCCCACACAGAGCATGCTGGAAATCGCGGTGCAGGGCGCTTCCCGACTGCCTCCTTCCCTTAGGCTCCCCACTTGGAAGACCGCGATGCGCCACTATAGTAGGCCCTCCAGCCTCTCACTCGGAGCTCCCCGGGACAGAGGACAGCGTCTGTGGCCAGGCGCTTATGCTCCGCGTCGGTCCCGGGGAGCTCTACTCTGGCCGCTGCTCACGCTAGCTCCCTTGACAGCCCCGCTGCACCGCCAGCCACTGCTAGGCCGACTATGCGCAGGCGCACTAGCGCCGCGGCGCGCTGGGCCGGCCTCAGGGGCGGGGCTAACGCGAGTACCCTCGGCCGCGGCGGCGCGCACGTAGGCACGCAGAGCCCATCACGTGGGGCGCGGTGGATCGCAGTGCGCGTGGCCGCGGCGGCTGGTGTGAGGTTGAGTCAGTTGTGATACCCGGAGCTGCAGACCAGGCGGGCTGCCCACCGAACCCGAGGCAGAGCGGCAGGCGTGGAGGCTCGAGAGCCGCGAGCCTGGCCCCGTCCTAGAGCTCGGCCGAGCCGGCGCCGTCCCTTGCCCCCGCCAGCGAACCGCCGCCGCGGGCGCGCCCCCGCTCTGCGCTGTCTCCGATGGCGGCCGCTTCTGGGGCCATGGCGAAGCACGAGCAGATCCTGGTCCTCGACCCGCCCACAGACCTCAAATTCAAAGGTAGGCCTGCGGAGGACTCCTCGCAGGCGGGCGGCAGGGCTGGGCAGGCCCCGGGGGAGCCCTTCCCCCATGCCCGTGCTTCGCGTCCGGACGGCTGCCTCGCAGCCTCCCTCGGCTGGCGCGCCCTCGCTGCCCGCGCCTCCGTCGCCGCCCGCGCCTCGGGGCCTCGGGGCGCGGCGGCCGCCGGCCGGGGCGCGGCGGAGGGTTCGGCCGGGCCGCCGCCGCCATCTTGCGGCCCGCGGGGGCGCGGGGGTCCGCTGTCCGCGCCGCGTCCTTGCCCCGGGGCCGCTGCGGGCTCCGGGCGCGGGCGCCTGCGGCCAAGAGCGTGCGCTGCGGGCCGCGGCGCCGAGGGGTCTGCAGGCAGCGCCGCGGCTCGCGACGGTCGGCGGTGGGGGAGGCGCGGGCGCGGCGGGCGGCGGGGCCGGCGGGGTGGAGGGCCTGGGTAGGGCGGCCTCTGTCCTCTCGCAATCAGGTACCGAGCGCGGGGTGCCGAGAGGCCCGTGCAGTGTGTCTGGCTCTGCCGCCCATGTGTGTGGGCAGAGCCTCAGCCCGAGGATGAAGGGTCGTAGGTTAATAGTACGGGGATGGGGGTCTCTGGCACGGGCCTCTCGTCCCAGGACCGGGTGTCCCTCTCATTTAGCTCTGCAGTTAGCTGTTTCTGCTGAGGAGTCTCCTGTGTTGTGTGACTCTTGCATTTACGTTTGCCATTTCCCAGCACACCCTGAGAAAGCTGATAAGGTGTCACCCGGCTCTGGAAGTCTGTTGATTTTGGAGCAATGCCTGTGATAGACGATCAGTGTGACTGGGTGATCCTCCTTGAATCTAGGGGCCGTTTGCTTCTCAGTACGTAGAGTACTCGAGGGAAGAAAGTTAAAGTGGACAGCTTTTTATTTTTTGTTTCTTTAGGGAATATTGAGAGAATGTGGAGATCTAAATTGAAAGCAGACGCCTTCCTGTCTTTAGTTAAGTGTAAAGCGAATCCCCTTTTGAAAGTCAGTATTTCGTGTTTTAATTTCAGAAACTATGATGAGAACAGTTTTTGCGAGGTGCCTAGCAATTCCAATGTTAAAAGAAAAAAAATTAATCCATTATTGTGTGAGGTTGAATCCAAAAGAAAAAGTTAGATTGTGCTCCCGAGGAAAAATTTTAAGTAGTTTTAATTTTAGGAATTAAAAAAAATTGTATTCTGGTATTATGAGAGTAATATTTACTTGGCAGGCGTTTTAGTATAAATTTCTTTGAATAGAAACTTAAGTGAACTGGTTGTTAGATAAGGATTTGGTTTTAAAGCAACTTTAAGAAATATTCTGAGGTGCAGTGTGCATTTTGCTGCAGTAAATTGCTGTGTGGTAGATGATTTCACAGTTTTAGCTGAGAGTGGAGCAAACCTTTGCGGAGTCATGAAATTACTTGTACTAAAGTAGCCATTAACTTCAGTTGAAGGAATTTAACGTAAACTTTTATGGTATGTGTTTTTCCGAGAGTAGTAAGCTTTTACCTTTTAACAGGCAGGGTTTTCAGAGGAAATTTTCTCTGTTGCATAACCTTATGTGACTTGCCATTAAGGACTTAGAAACCTTGAAAACTAGTTTTAGGCCAGGAGATGCCCCCAGAGTTTGGAAATTTCTTCCTAGAGAAGTTGTAATATTGCCATAGTAAGAGTAATAATAGTGGAGAAACAAGTAAAAAAAAAAAAAAAAAAAACCCAGCCAAAACAGCGCATATTATCTTATGAGGCAAGTTTAAAAAACAGCCAAACCCACTCTACAGTGATTTATATATGTATTTCACTTATTTTGGGGATTGAAGAAATAGAGCTATGATTATACAGTAGGTTGTTCTTGTGTTACTAATGAAAATAAGAACTCCGAGACTGGTGAGGGAGACAGAAAAGGCATAAATGATATAGTAGAGGCACAAGCATATCTGAGGAAAGAGGCCCTTTCTCCCCCTTTCTCCTCTTAGGAAGCCTTTAGGGGAGAGACTTCTTTTCATTGGCTGGGGAAAGTTGTGTAAAATGAGTGGTTGAGTAAGCACTGCAGTCATAGAATGCTTGGTATATGCTTAAATGCCCCATGGTTTGTTGCCTAAAGATCAGAGTCATGGGAAGGATTGGGAGAGAACAGATAGGATGAAATAATGATTCCTTTCTCCTTAATGTTTCTTTGTTAGTCAAAGGTAGTTTGCTGCGATGGGAACCTCTATTTAAATGCACAGCTCAACACTGGAGCGACTCACTTAGAATCCACAGTGTACATTTGCTTAAGTTGGTAGGATCAAAAGTCAAGTAGTTGGCTTTCCTTAAATCATCCAGAACTTCTGGTTTTAAATGCAGGTCTGTTAAGTTAGTTTTGCCAAATCCTTTTGTCATTTTCTAGTATGTTTATTTAATGATTTTGAGTCTACGTTTGACTAAATTTCTCCAAGAGTGACTCATTTAATCATTCTGAGATTGGATGGTTTTTCTTTTATATGCATAGTGTGATCATCCTGAGGTGAATTATCTGGACTTTGCACAATTTTGGAGAAGTACATTATTAGTACATTTCTTGCATACTTCAATCTTTTATTCAGAAAGTTAACATATTGTATCTAATTACAGACATTCAAAGGGTTATGTATATAACAGTTCTAAAGTAGCTCTTTTGCTGCATTAGTAAATAAAAAGATACTTACCTCTTTTTCTTTAAATTCTGTTATTTAAACTGGCAATAATTGGACCTAGAATTCACATTTGAAGTTTGATATTTTATGTGAAAAACTAGTGTTTTTGTCTTCAAAATTTCTTATTATAAAATTTTTTCCTTTTTATTATGCAGTATTTTACTTTTCCTATCTTTTAACAGTTTTGGAGGAAATTTTGAAGAAGAAAGTTTAGAAAATGCTAAAATAAATGCCATATATACTGTTCCTCTTAATGATCAGAGTAGAGGAGGGAGATAGACCGAAATCATTGTGTTGAAGGTGGCCCATAACAGAACCAAGCAATAAAGAAAATAAAGCTCTCTGAGGAACCAAGGGACCTGTGGTGCCACTGTCAACCAACATACCTTCAAATAGCTGCACATCACTTAGAAGCAGTATAAGTGAAGATGTAGAATATTCTTTCTGTTCTGTATATTTGACACATGTATTTCAGGTGGTTCCAGAATTTTTCTGTTTCACACTGGTGATACTAAACCTCTACGATGATCCCCACTCCTCTAAAATATAAATACCATTCTCTTACCCATTCCTTAAAAATAGTCAGGTACCTCCGTTGCTTGAAGGGTAAAAGGTTTTTGTTTGTTTGTTTTTAAAGTATGACATATAAGCCTTTCTGTGGTATGCTGCCTTACCCTATAACACCTGCATATCTGCACATTTGGTACACACACAAAACTGTATTGTGGATTCAAATTTTATAGTCAGGAACTCATACTTTAACAACATAGTATTTGGAATTAAATGTTCCATTGTTGTTCTTAGGTGCCCTTGGGTCAGGTTCCACCCTCATAGGGTTTTCAATGGCTGATTGCTTGGGATTGTTCTGGGATTGGATCGCCTAGGCCTTCTCCCATTTTTTGCCGTGCTGGGGATCAAACCCTGGTCCTCAGAAAGTGTGGGGCAGCACTCTACCAACTGAGCTAAACCCTAGCCCCGAATGTCCCATAGACATCTCAAAATCAATATATCCCAAACTGTATTTTATTACTTAAGCCTATTCTTACAGTATTTTTTAGTGTCATCATGATTACCCATACCAGAAACATTATGCATGTCTAATTAAAATCTTTGTGTCTAGCTCTGGGAATAATATTTAACTCTGTCCCCCTTAATGCATGTCTGCTTCTAAATTCATTTTTAGTATTCAATCATGAATCTGATTATATAATTACTTTAGATTTGAGCATCTGCTACATGTCAGGTGTTGGGAAAAAGTATTGGAACTACATTTGTGAGTAAAACTTTCCTTGTTTTCATGAGGTAGTTCTAACAGGAGAGATAGGTACTAATTCAATATTCAGATGAACGAACGAAATGTAGTCAGGAAGGTGTATGTAGTCTTGTGAGAATGGAAAATAGGGGAAGACTTTTCAGGGAAGATTGTGACAGTTGAGCTAAGAGTCCAAGAATAAGTAGAAATTAGTAGGGGAAGAAAGGAAAGCGCATAATAATGATCCCGTGGTAGGAGGGAGCATGAAGACATTTACAGGGCTGAAAGGGGCAGCCTGGCAGCAGCAGAAATGACCAGGGTGAATGTAGTGCTGGTTTAGTAGGTCAAGGTAGGAGTTTTGTTTTTGTCTGAAACCACTGGAGGGATTTTGTGTGTGTGTGTGTGTGTGTGTGTGTAGGGGGGTTGGTGTGGGTGGATGGGAGGATGGGTGTAAAAGTAGAGTGGATGGGGTGACATGACTGTTGCATTAAAAATACTTTTGGCCAGGTGCGATGACAAATTTCTGTAATCCTAGCAACTCAGGAGGTAGAGGCAGGAGGATTGCAAGTTTGAGGCCAGAAGCAGCCTACGTAACTTAGCAGTACCCTGCCTCAAGATAAAAAAATGTAAAAGAAAGGGGCTGGGGTGAAGCTCAGTGGTATAGCACTTGCAAAGTATGCCTGAAGCCCTGAGTTCAGTCCCCAGTACTACAAACAAAACAAAAAACAACTTTTGGTAGCAGTGTAAGTTAAGATTCGAAGTGAGAGCGATGAGTTAGGCAGCTGCAACAGTTCTGGAAAGAGGTGACCAGTTGGACTGAGGTGTGATGGTTCTGGAGATGATGGAAAATTTGAAGGTCGAATCAGTAGATATGTGCATGTAGAGAGAAGGGGTGGTTTTATGGATATGTCTGAGATTTCTGTTTATGTAAAGTGGAAGAATGGTTATACTTTTCACTGATGAGCATAATCTCTGGATGAGGACCAGCTTCATTTGGGGTTAGGTGGGAAAGAGGGAGGGGGAAGATCATGATCACATTAGATGTGGTAGGTATATTTAGAACCTTTCAAGATATTAATGGGAAGGTGCCAAGAAGACTTTTGGTCATACGGGTATGTTTACTCAAAACATAGGTTTGGGCTTTGGGTAGTTTCCTTATTTCGGGTGGTTTCTTTTGTGTTTTCTCTCTTGGTCAGTAGACTGGTCTCCTCTTCTCTAGTGTCAGCTGGCTCTCTTCAGCCTGACTTTCACAGTGATGCTAGAACTACACTTTGGAAAAGGAAAGTCTACTATTTTGCTTCCTAGATTAGAGAGTTTGCAGTATTTTCCCACTATATACTTGGAAAGATCCCAACCCCCCTGCCTACCCTTCTAATATCCTTGTTATTGTTAGGTGCTGTCAGTCAAACTTAGCGACTCTCATAGTGTTTTTGATGGCTGATTGTTTTGAGACTTACAGGAATGGGCTACCATGACTTTCTCCTGTATTTGCTGTGCTGGGGATCAAACCCAGGGCCTCAGAGACTGCAGAGCTAAACCCTAGCTCCATACCTTCTAACCTTAGTGCCCACTATTTCTGTTCTCCTCATAGCTTTGACTGTTTGAAACCACATTCCTAGACCCTCCAAGCTGTGGCAATACTTTGCATGTGCTCTTCTAGGAATCTTGTCCTCCCTCATATCTTCATTTTAAGAATTGCTTCCTTTTGTGACATCTTTGATTTCTTCTGGTCAGAGTTGGTCACTGCCTTTTTCATGACACCATTGAAGCTTGTGCTCATGTGTAATAACAGTACTTACCACATTATATGACATTCATGCTTACATATTTTTCTCTCCCAAACTGTACTGTGAACTACTTGAGGACAAACCCATTTCTTTTTGTCTTGTTTTTGTTTTGCTTTTTTGAGACAGGATCTCACTGTGCAATGCAGGCTGGTCTGGAACTCGCTGTCTAGACCCTGCTGGCCTTGAACGCCAGTCCATTCTCCTGCCTTAGCCTCCCAGTGTTGGGATTACAGGTATGGTCACCACAGGCATGTCAACCACATCTACCCATACCCATTTCTTTTATCTTTGTATCCATAATAACAGATTTGGCATCATAGATATAAACTTTGATTAGATTACTAAAATCGAGATGATTTAACCTGTAGTTCTCATTGTTTCAGTCTTGGATCTCTTTGCGTTTGGGTTTTTCACCTGCTTGTTGTAGATAGTAGTTGTTAAACTTTTGTACTGGTAGGTAATGGGAGCTGGATTTGGGCGCCTTAGCACATACCTGTAATCCCACTGACATGGATCCCAAGTTTGAGGCCAGAGGCAACCTACACAAATTTAGTGAGAAGAAAAACAAAGGATACATAAAAATAAAAAAAGAGGCTGAGAGGCAGCTCATGGTGGAGTGCCCTAGATTCAATTCCCCTGTACTATAAAAAGGAGGAATATTTGTTAAGAGTTTACCAACTTCATAGGTGAATTGTTTTATTTTTATACTTTTTGTAAATTGAGAGGTAGGACTAAGTAATTTTTTGGGTGTTCTGGGTTTAAAGGTTGAGTACAAAAAGTATTTTTATGAGGTGGAAAAATGCACAGTAGTTCCCCCTGACCCCCAGTGTGGTTTTGCTTTCTGTGGTTTGTTACTTGTAGTCAGCTGTGGTCCTAAAATATTAAATGGTTAATTCTAGAAATAATCCTAAATTTAAATTTCATGCCCTTTGTGAGGAGCAGGGTGGGATCTTGCACCGTCTTGCTCCCTCCTGCCCAGGACCTGACTGTCCTTGTGGCCAGCATCTCTACATTGTACATGCTGCCCACAAGTCACTTAGTAGATGTCTCCTTGTCAGATTGTTGGTGTCACAGTACTTGTGTTCAGGTAACCCTTATTTTACTTAATAATGGCCTCAGTACAAGTGTGGTGATTTTGGCAATTTGGATAGGTCAAAAAGAAGCCATAAAGTGGTTCCTTTAAATGAAAAGGCGAAAGTTCTTAAGAAAAAAAAAAAGTATGTTGAGGTTGCTAAGATCTAACATAAGAAAAAAAAACCTATCCATGAAATTGTGAAGAAGTAAAAAGATATTTGTGCTGGTTTTGCTGTCACATCTCGAACTGTTCAAGGTTATGGCCACAGTGTGTGGTAATTGGTTAGTTAAGACAAAGTTCTTCAGAGTTTGGTTGTTAGGTGTCGTCGAGTCCTGTCCTACTCATAGTGACCCTATGTACAACAGAACGATGTTGGTAATATTGTATTGGTTTAACGCACCAATTTCTCTTTTTTTCCAAATAAGTTTTGCTGTCTGTATTCAAGGTATACAACAGGATATAATGGGACATATATATATATATATATATATATATATATATATGATAGCTTGACTGAAACAAATTAGCATATCCCATCATCTCACATAATTTCTTTTTTGTGGGAAGAGCAAGTAAGGTCTACCCATTTAGTGGGACTCTCAAAGCACAATTGTATGATCATGTTGTACATTAGATCTCTAGACTTGTTCATCCTACATATTTGCTACTTTGTGTCCTTGGACCTGTATCTCTTTATTGCCCCTTCCTTACCTTTTACATTTCCTTTAAGATCTTTCTTAACCATGCATAAATTATCTGTGAGGAGAACCTGTTGGCAGGCATCCTTTTATTTTTTCATAGGCGCTTCCTGATCTCTTTCCTGTTGGCTTTCTTACCTTGAGTGACCAGTGAAATCCTACTTGCCTTTCAGAGAGAGGAATATCTTGCTTTCTTTAATCATAAAAGTTGTTTTGGAGCAAAATTAAATATGAGGAGTGCTATTTGCAAATGCTTGTTTAGTGGGTTTATTACAACTGACTCAGATGACTCATAGTGCAAATGTATGAACTTCTATATGCCATAATTGAATAATTATGATTATTCCTTTATCATATTTGCTTATGTGTATTTTTTGTTTGCTTAAGTATTTTTTAAATCAAAATTTTGGATAGCCTAACATTTCATTGTTTGATACTTGAGTTTGCATTCCTAAGAACAAAGAAATGGGGCGTTTTCATAATCATACTATTATCATTTAAAACAAACAACAGATCTTTAATAGTGTCTAATATTTAGTTTATTGTGAAATTTCCCCAGTTTTACTCCTGTTTTAGTTGTTTTTTCAATCTCTGCAGTGCATGTAGTTGTCATGTGTTTAAGTCTTTATCTTACCTTTTAAAAAAATCATGCCATTAATTTGTTGAAAAGACTATGGCATTGTCTGGTAGTATGTTCCATATTCTAGATATGTCTTGTATGTCTTTCCCATAAGTTTTCAGTTGGATTTAAGGGCTTGATTAGATTCTGGTTTCAGTATTTTGTGGTAAAAATACTTCATAGATGATATAATGTCATATTTGGTGTAGATAGCATGGTTGTCCTACTTTGAGTGATAAGCTGATTCGGGGTGACAGTCTTATCCCTCTATTGAAAAGTTGCATAAATGTGAGCTATTTTTTGTAATATATGGAGAAAAAAGTTTGGAAAGAAAAGGATGTTAGCAATACTTTAGGATTTTAGGGTTTTTTTTTTTTTTTTTTTTTTTTTTTTTTTTTTTTTTTTTTTTTTTTTTTTTTTTTTTTTTTTTTTTTTTTTTTTTTTTTTTTTTTTTGTATTTGTATTTTTACTTTTCTGTTTTCTAAGATTTCTACCATGGGTATGTAGTGTTTTTTTGAGACAGAATCTCGCTCAATAGCTGAGGCTGGCCCAGAACTCATGATGTAGACCAGGCTGGCCTGGAACTCCTGTTGATTTTCCTGCATCAGCCTCCTGAATAGTGGGGTTATTGGTGTGCACCACCACATCTGACTTGTAGTGCTTGTAGTGAGAAAAATTAAAAAATTCAAATAGTTTGGTTGCTAAACTTGATGCCTTTGGGAGGTATTGATAAAAAAAATCTGATGTTTATCACCATTTGTGAAAGTTATTAGAGTCAAATTGGAGTGATTTTTGTCAAAGCCTGATAACGCCAACAATAGTAAAGCTGAGAGGTTACAAAGGAAGGGATCTTATGCTTATGCTTGATAACAAGAGGTATTGCTAAAGGTAGCCAGAACCACAACCTTATGGAGAAAATACTTTTTGCAAGGGTATCTGCCCAACAGCTGCCTGACCAACCCTGGACAGATTCCACCCTTGTTATAGATCCTTGTAGCCAAGGAAAACTATTTCAAAGTAGTTCATGCAATCCCCATTTTGGCTTTAAAGCTTCCTCTTGCCTCAGCCTCTAATATATGTATTGTTTACTATGGCAGGAATGTTCCCATTGTAATGTAACTTCCAAATAAATTCAGTAATCTAGGAAGGATCTCTGCTTAGGTTTACACATTCAGGAACAATTCACAAGTCAAAGTGTAGCTGAAGAAAATTGAATCCATAACTACCTTGTAACAGTTCAGAAATGTAACTGTACATAAATGTGGTAAATTTCATTGACTTCTTACCGATTGCCAGTTGGTCCCTTGTGAGAATTTTACTAGACATAGTTCTGGATATTTACTTTCCTGAGAATTCTTCATGTCTGTAGATTATATTGAGAAGGAAGGTAGGTCTAAAGCACCAGATAAGTTTATAGGACTCTTCTTCTGGATGTTGTTAATTGGTTTAGTGGGCCACTGTTCTAGGATTTTTATTATTATTATCATGAGGAACAAAATCACACTTAGGAGTTTATTATGAAGAAAGAGTTGACTCTGTATCTGAACAATCCACACCTGTAGATACAACTGTTTGAAAATGTTTAAAGAAAATTATGTGTGTATTGAACATCCACAGACATTTCTTGTTATTCCTTAATACATTGTGTTTACATTGTGTTTGGTGTCGTAAAATAGACATAATTTAAAGAATAGGGGAGAGTGTACATAGGTTATATGCAAATACTTCACCATTTTATATAAGGGCCTGAACATGCAAATATTTTGGTACCCATGTGGGTCCTAGAACCAGTTCTCCATGTGGCTGCTGAAGGAGTGCTATATAAACAGTCTCAGTGGCAAAAGAAATGAAATATATAACTGGCCTCACGTGGAAGGCCAGCCAGTGTATACTCTAGTAACTGACCTGTCAGAATTTTGATGGCTTTCTTTGAAACACAGCTATAGTTAGATGGCTTGGAGATAATGACTGATTTGGGCCATTGCAAGCAGAAGCAAGTAGTTGAGAGAAGAGGTAAAGAAAAGTAGGCCAAGAGCTTTTGTCCTAGGAGTTACTTTCTGTTGATTGCAGCCTTTTCCTGTGAGACCAATTTATACTTTAGTTCCTTGCTTAAGTAAGATTGGACTTCATAATTTCTAAAATCACATTTAACTTTGTGATTCTGTAACATATTTCACTTCATAAAAACAATTTAGACCAGGGTCTTTTTATAAAAGAAAAATCCATATAGATATTATTTTTGATGACTTTTCTGTTGTTAATATACCATAGCTTCCTTAGTAACTTTTCTTTGGCATTCAGGATGTTCTCTGTAACATGAGTTACCATGAGTTTTTGATAACTGCTTTTAAAATTCACTTTAAGGGAATGAGAAGTTTAGTTACATATATTCCAGTTGAGACAGTCTCACTGTGTAGCCCAGGTTGGCCTCGAACTCCTTGATCCTCCTGCCTCATCCTCCTGAGTTGGGATTACAGGGGTGTACTACTACCCTCGGCTTATATTTCAGCTCTTAAAGGACATGATTATTAGATTTGTGTTACCATTTAAAAAGATAGAGATGTTAAAAAAAGAATGGCTAATATGAGAGGACTTTTAAGAGAATCAGTTTATCATTTGGCAACTTTCTTATGGGCTATGATTTGCCAGCCTATTATTTTGTTAGGTGTATATTTTACATGTGTGCATATATGAGTGTATATACATATATAATTTTTATTTGTAATAATGCTTTGGATTATTTTAGTACTTAGCTGATAAGAAATGATTGCCATACTTTAATAGTATGTTCTTGTTGAGTGCCGTCGAGTTGGTGTCCGATTCATAGTGACTCTACATACAACAGGCGAAACACTGTTGTCAGTGCTTCTGTTATTCACCGGGTTTTCAGTGGCTGATTTTTAGGAGTGGGCTGCTGGGTCCTTCTCCCATTAATGGTATAGGGTGCTTTTAAATTATATAGTGTGTTTCCTGTTGAGTTTGTTTTCTCTGAAAAAATTTACTTTTATAAAGTCTGTAGTAGAAGAAGAAATCTCTTGGTCTTGTTTTTTGAGTATTCCACTCAAGATCATCACTCCTGAAGCAATCCCCCAATCAGCCATTGAAAACCATATGAGGGTCTCTATGAGTCGGACCCAATTTGATGGCACCTAACAACAACAAAACAACAAATAAAAATTTCAGTAAAGCAACTCGCAGATTTGTTTTTCTGAATCTTTTAAACTCCTTACCCTATTGTTGTTGTCAGGTGCTGTTGAGTCAGTATCAGACTCACAGCGACCCTACATACAATAGGCTAAACACTGTTGTCAGTGCTTCTCTGCTATTCATAGCATTTTTGGTGGTGGATTGATTTTTGGGAGTGGGTTGCCAGGTCCTTCTCCCAAGCCTGCAGCACCTGGTGTTCCCAGGCGGTCTCCCATCTAAGTACTAGCCAGGCCTAACCCTGCTTAGCTTCTAAGATATGATGGGATTGGACAGACACCACAGTGCTACAGTTGCAGGCTCCTTACCCTATAGCATTATAAATGAAAGGTTTTATGAGCAAAAAGTTAATAAGTGTACATGCTTAAAAGTCCATTCTGATTATAAACCAATAGTTAACTGTAGAAAGTTGAAAAAATATAGATAGCATGATACTACCTAGAAATAACCTGTTAACATTTTGATGCTTTTTTTTTTTAATGTTTGCCTTGCACAACTCTGTGTATTTCTTTTTTCTTGCTTTCTGTTTTTTTTTTTTTTTTTTGGCTGTGCTGGAGCAAGGGGGGGTTATTGCACCTAGGGCTTCACTCATGCTAGGCAAACAAGCACTCTACCACTGAGCTGCATTTCCTGGCCCGGCTGCCTCTGCACCATGGCACTTGGCTATATATTCTGTACTTCTTCATTATGATTATTAGAAATATTTTTTCATATTATAAATATTTGCCTTCAAGAAGAACTTTAGATTTATAAATGCTATGAAAAACGTTTATTTCTGATACTCCCAAAATGTTCATTCTGTATTTCCTTACATCCTACCTATCTAGATTATACAATTTAAACTTTATCTTATTATTACTATTTTTTTTCCCTTGAGATATGGTCTCACTGTGTAGCTGGCTTGAAACTCATTATGTAGCCAGGGCTGATCTTGAACTCATAAGCCTTCTGCCTTTGCCTCCCAAGTGTTGGGATTACAAGTGTGCACCATCATGCCTGGCTAACAAACTTTAAATATGGGCCACCTGTTTGTGTTTTAGTAGAAATAATTAAGTATCATGCACATTTTATATTCAATCTGGAATGGAAACATTGCTCTTTTTCAAAAGTTTTTTGTGTATCTTATTTTTCCTTAAAGAAGGTTACAGAATGGAAGGAATAGGTAATTTACATAAAGGTGTTGCAAATAAAAAGGTTACCACATTTGGATAAAGAAAATTTATTTTCTGTTCGTTTTAGGAATTGCATCACCAAGATTGTTTAGAACTAAGGAGTAATGTGTTACCAGAATGCTTTAAACAGCAACCCTAAAATGTTTAATACAAGATGTTGATAAGGTTTAGCATTGAATTATCATCTATCTTTACCATAGGGTGGAAGATATTCCTTAAGGTAATAAGTAAAAAGTTGATCATGATGTCACATAATTTTAGAGCTAGGAGGAAACTAAAAGATCATTTTGTCTATTCTAAAATGAAAATAGTTAGACTGGTTTAGAGAGGGTTGGGGCAACATCATTTATCTGGTTAATGGTGTTTAGATTTTAAGCACCTAATTCGTACTGCATTGTGCTTTTTATTAAAAAAAAAGTCATATTATGTCAGAAATAGGAACTGACATCTCCTTCCCCCCAAGAGCTTTTTCAAAGGAATGAAGGAGTAATTGTTATGTTTTAAGTACATTTTTTTATGTGAAGGTGATACCCAGAATAATAGTATACTATATTAAAGTGGTACAAAAGAAATAAAGGACATGGTCCCTGCCTGTCAGTAACTTCTTCTAACTATATATTTAGGGCTATAGAGTGGGTAAATTTACTATTTTTTTTTTCAAATGACCATGATGATGTATTAAGTGGATTTTGGAGATTTTTTTGTGGTACATTCTGAAACTGTTTATTGATTATATGATGCAGTGTGAATAAATGGGCAGTACGTAGTTTAAGTAATTAAAGCTTATAAGTATTAGAGGCTTAAGTAATGAAATCTTGCTTTGGCATTAATCTCAGGACCCATGTTTTATTGTAATTAGTGAAATTTTATAAGGAGATTTTTAACGTCTTAACTAAATCTTTCTGAATAGAAACAGAACTCATCTTTTCAGATGAGTACTCTGTTTATTTGTACAGTAATACTTATCAGTACCTACTGTGCCACATGGGCTGGGGTTTAGCTCAGTTGATAGAGTGCCACACGGCACTCTCTGAGGACCCGGGTTTGATCCTCAGCACTGAAAAAACGGGAGAAGGATGTGGCAATCCATTCCTAGAAACAATCAGCTGTTGAAAATCCTATGAGGGTTGCTGTGAGTCAGACACCACTTGGTGGAACTTAACAGCTATGCTAGATATTGTTCCAGCTGCTGTAGATATAGCAGTGAATAAAACAAAGACCCAATCTTAATGAGACTTACTTATATCAGGTCTGAAATTTCAGTGTGATTCGGAAAAGGTAAATTAAAGTAACTTTTTATGTATGTATTTATTTATCACAATAGTTGGGGGTTGAACCCAGGACCTCACACATGCTTTGCAAGCACTATACCATGGGGCTGCACCTTCAGCGTATTTTTAATTTTTATCTTGAGACAGGGCCTTGCTATATTATGCAGGCTGCCGCTTGCCTTGAACCTGCGATCCTCTGCCTCCACCTCTTGAGTCTCTGGGATTTCAGGTGTGAGCCACCATACCCAGCACTCATTTTTAAAATTTGTAATGAAGATGTTTTAGAGCCTTTGTGCATGTAAAGTGTTTAACATATTTTCTCATTTGATATTTACTTCAGGAAATGTTTAGAATTGACCTGTGGGGCTGAGGGAAATAATATATCCATTTAATTTTTTTTTTCACACATTGCTAATTTGACTGCACTTTTATGCTTTAATCTTCCAGGTATCTACCTGGTATGCTTGTGAGTAAAGTAAATATAGATATATAATACATAAAGAATTTATGGGCATTCAGGCCCTGGAGCTAGACCTGGTTTGGCTTTCCATTTCTATTGCCCTGTAGTTAGTTGTATGAGCTTGAACTAATGACTAGCTTCTGAGTCTTGAGTTGTATCCTATGTAAAATAGGAGTAATAAATGATGGTATCTATGTTGTAGACTGGTTACAAGGGTGAAATGGCATAATTCTTGCAGTTATTGATAAATGATGAGTGCCCATTGCTACTATTACTATGGAAATTCTTAGTAGATATTCCATATTCTGTGCAGTGTATGTTTCATATCTGTGATTATTTTAAAGATGATTATTTTAAGTTAAAAATAACACATTTAACAGTATAACCCTGTATAACTGGGACACAGCTTAATTTGCCAAAATATATGGGAACTGAAAAAGTCATCACTTGCATTGATATAGCTACATTAATTATGTGTTTGAGTGGAATATCCAGCATTCCTCACCCTTTGTTTACCCTTTGTTGCAATAAAGGTACGGTGAAAGAGTAAAAATGTAATTGTTGAATTAAATTTTTATGAAGACCTACAGTCATACATTTGAAGCAAAACATGCATATTTTTGATATTTTTTGTTGTTGCATGTTTAAGAAAGTAATGTGAACATTTCACCTTTACTTCTGGTATATATTCATGCAACAGATGTGTAGAGTAGCTAATGTGACTTACGTTGTTGGGTGCCATCTAGTCAGGTCCAACTCATAGTGACCCTATGTACAACAGAGTGAAACACTACCCAACACGGTGCCATGCACACAATTATTTTATGTTTAAGCCCAGTGTTGTAGTCACTGTGCTTTTTCTCATTTTGAGTCATGACACATCAGCAAAAGGATCACATCAGGGGTTTCACTCCATTCTCATCATTAAGGTTGACTCTACTTTGAGGAGGCAGCTCTTCCCAGTCATGTCTTGAATGCCTTCCAGTCTGGGGGACTATTTTCTGGCACTATATCTGACAGTGCTTCTCTGCTATTCATAGGGTTTTCAGTGGCTAATTGTTTCAGGAGTGGGCTGCTGCATCCTTCTCCCTAGTCTGTCTTAGTCTGGAAGGTCAGGTAAAACCTATTCACCATAAGTGGCCTGCATTGAGATACCAGTGGCGTAGCTTTTAGCATCACAGCAACATGCAAGCTCCCACATTATGACAAGCTGACAGACACATAGGGGACTATGACTTACAGCCTGTGTTAATTACTCCAGTCTATTCAGTGATGAATTGAGTGTTTCATTTTGTTTCTTTTTATATTTTATTTTATTTTATTTGATTAATTTTTTTTTTTTTTTGTGGTACTGGGGGTTGAACCCAGGGCCTTGCACTTCCATGCTCTGCAAGTGTTGGATCACTGAGCTGCACCCTCAGCCCATTTTTTACTTTTTTGAGACAGGATCTCGCTAAGTTACACAGACTGCCTGTGGTCTCGAACTTGCGATCCTCCTGCCTCTGCCTCCCGAGCCGCCAGGATTACAAGTGTGTGCTACCTGTGCCTGGCCCAATTGAGTGTTTCTTAAGGAGCTTACAGTATAGTAGAATGGGATAAAGCATACGTATAGTAATGAACATGAGAAGTGCTGTGTAATAGGTATAGATTATATTCCATGTGAATTTTATGGTCAGCCATGTTTCTCTTCAAATATTTACTCATTGGTTCATTGAACTTCCTGGTGTTAGTTATCCAGAAATCACTTAGTCTGTACAACATAGCCAAGGACTTGTCAAGAATTGTGAAATAACTGAAAATTTAGCTTGTTACAATTTTATAGACGTTGGTAGAAGAATTAAGACACCTGAGTTAAATAAAGGACCACTCTATCCATTGCACTGCAGGTCACACGAGCTTTTATATTTATGTTGGTTTTCCTTAGTTGTCTTAGGTTCAGTGGGAATTACATAGAGGGAAGCAGTTGGATACTACTGATAGAGTGGGTTTATGTCATATCTGACACACCTTGAGCTTAGAGAACCTGAATCTCATGCAGTGTGCTGCACAGAAACCTGCCTGACGTTTATTCTAGAGGAAGACCTTAACTTTATTATATAAAACTGCAAATGAACCTCTCCCTCTCTTCAGGAGGGAGACATTGCATTGTAAGATAACTCATTGTTAGGTTTGTACATCCTTAAAAGCATGGTTGGGATAAGACCTCCCAGTTCCTCTGCTTGCAAGACATGCAAAAGTGCTGGAGACCTATGGAGCATCATATCTCAAACAGGCCTCAGGGTAGCTAGTTTAAATAATTGTTAACAGAGTTCATGAGTTACTGTTCCTGTGCATTGCCTAAACTGTATTTTAGGCCTTTTCTATTTCTGAAATGCTCCATGCTACATACTCCTACTTACCCTGAATCAAAATTTGATTTTTTAAAAAGTAAACAAATACTGAGGTGTCCTTGTCCTCAGATTACTTTGGAATACATCTAAAAAGTAAGTGGATTGATGAATAGATGGATGGGCAGACAGGTTGGATAGATATGTGTCAAAGCAAACTCAGGTGTCTCAAGTCTTTTACCAACATCCATAAAATTGTTTATTATAGACTCTGATGAGTGAGTATTCAATGTGTAATTATTTCAACTTTTATATGAAAATTTTTGTAGTAAAATTTGGGGAGCAAAGCCAACTACTTCCTGCCCCCAGTTGATTTTCTTTGCAGCTGAACCTAGCTTGGCATTTCAAGAAAACTTTATCATCAGTAATTCATATCAAAATATGGATGGATGGTTATTGTATTTAAAACTTAGAATAGTTTTTAGCTTTGTTTTTACTATAGTGAAGGTCCTTTTACTATTGCAATATTTGGTGACTAAAGGTCATACTATTTAAAAAGAGGATTGGGATTTAGCTCAGTTGATAGAGTGCTGAGGCCCAGGGTTTGATCCCCAGCACCACAAAAATGGGAGAAGGACATGGCAGCTCACTCCCAAAATAATCCCTAAACAATCAGCCATCAAAAACGCTATGAGGGTCACTATGAGTTGGAGCTGACTTGGCAGTTCCTAACAACATGTTTCTGTTTCCTCATCACTGAGAAGTGAAAAAGTGTAACAACCAGAGGCACTGAACTCCCAAGGACAACACAATAACATTAATCAGGTAGCCTGGGTCTTGGGTTTAGCTCAGTTTGTGAAGTGCTGCTCTGCACTCTCTGAGGCCCTGGGTTCAATCCCCAGCACCCACAAAAATGGAAGGACTTGGCAGCCCACTCCTGAAATAGCCATTGAAAACTCTATAAATAGCAGAGAAGCACTGACAGTTGACACAGTGTGGGGGAGCGTTTTCCTTCTGTTGTACATAGGGTTGCTGTGAGTCATACCTGACTTGACTGTACCCAACAACAACAATAATTTAGAAGGAAATCATCATTCTCAATGCTAGAGTTTCATGCTGGAAAAATATTTTAAGGTAAAGGAGCAGGCCAGTTTCACTTGGCATCACTTTTTGAGTGAATTGCTGCAGTATTTTCCTATATGTTTGAAATCTCAGGGTCTAAGTTTTTTTTTTTTTTTTTTTTTTTCCCCTCCCCTCGGGATGAACCCTGGGCCTTGCCCATACTTTAGAAGTGTTCTGACACTTGGCTGCACCCCCAACACTTTTTTTTTTTTTTTGGTCAGAATCTCCCTAAATTACTCAGGCTGCCTTTGGCCTCAATTCAAACTCACAGTTCTCCTGCCTTTGCTTCTTGAATTGCTGGGATTATAGGCATGTGCCACCACACCCAGGTAGGCTCCAAAATTTTAAAACATACATCCAAACATTTAAAACATACATTCAAACATTTTACTCAGGCCATATTTCTGCATTACATTTTTGTTTGTAAGCATTTGGTGCTGGGTTTTATCTTAATGGCTTTGACGGTTGAAGTGGAATTAGGCCAGAATACTTAGCAAATGTGATGGCTGCTTAAAGAAGGACATCCTACGTAATTAAATGATAGTTTTTTTATTGTAAGTTTTTCAGTTGAATTCAAGTCAGTGAAACCTTATTTTGTGCAGTTTGCTTGTTTATATGGAATGTTACTATATTATAGACAGTGACATTGCACCTCTGACAGAGGAAGTATATATCAAACAGTACTTGTGATTGGTGGTGAGTATTCTTTACCATTAAGTGTTCCTAACATGAACTGTTTCAGTAATTGGTTCCTAAATGTTAAAGTAAACATTCATATTGGTCAAATGATAGGATTTTCCTCATTTATAGGGGTGAAGTTTTAGAAATTCTAAACATGATTACTTCCTACATAAATCCCTTGCATATTCACTTTCTCAGCAAAATAGGTTTTCGCTGTTCCCTTTTTTTAGGTTACATCAGGATTGGGTTTTCTAAAAAGTTCTTATTGTTTTGCATAAGGGAAAAGTGTGTACAGTTCAAATTATCAAAAAGTAATACCCATGCAGGTACCATTCAGGGTGAGAAATAGAACTTGAATAGCATTCCAGAAAGTCCTCCTTGTACCTTCTGCCAGTTACTACCTTCTCCTCCTACAGCAAAGTTGACTCTTATTCTGACTGTTATGGTAACCACTTGTTTTTTGTTTCAATGTTTAACCACTTAAGCACCGCAAAGGATAAAGTTCCATTTAGTAGAGTTGGAGATTATTGGTTTTTTCTTTTCTTTTTTTTTTTTGGTGGTACTGGGGGGTTGAACCCAGGGCCTCAAGCATGCTTTGCAAGTCCTCTACTACTGAGCTGCATTCCTAGCCCATTTTTTACTTTTTATCTTGAGACAGGGTCTTACCAAGTTACACAGGCTGCCTCTGGCGTTGAACTTGTCTATCCTCCTGCTTCTGCCTCCTGAGTTTCTGGAATTATAGGCATGTGCCACTGTGCCCAGGTAATGTAGAGAATCTTAACCTCCTTAAGTGCTACACTCCATTTTTTAAAAATTTTGTATTTTGTAATGCATCCTTTACTATCGCTCTCAAAATGAAATTCATATGTAAAATTACCTACCCGGTACATGTTGTTGTTGTTAGATGTCGTCAAGTCTGTATCCGACTCAGAGCGACCCTCATAGGGTTTTCAATGGCTATTTCGGGATTGCCTTGGGAGTGGGTTGCCAGGCCCTTCTCCCATTTTTGCGGTGCTTGGGAACCTCAGAGACTGCAGTGCAGTGCTCTACCAACTGAGCTAAATCCCAGCCCTACCCACATACACAATTAAAAATTTAATGCCCTAACTATAACAGCTACAGTAAAAAGAAGTAAAATGGAAGAAGGAAAAAATTTTTTAATAGTGAAATACGCATTTCCATTGAATAAATATTTGGGAAATGACCACAAGAGTAGAGATAATGAGGTAGTCACATGCTTGTACTTATAATAAGTTTGAGTTTAAGAGAAATAAGACAAGAGTTAAATACTGTTTGAAGTTTTTCTTTGACATGTTTATATAAGGGCACAATAAGAATATGCTTATTGGTAGAATCATAAATATATCATCTGTGAGTGTTTGCTGGCTAATACATATGTATTGATGACTTAATGCCACTCATGAGTGGCATTGCTATTGGTAGAATAATTTTCTATAATGATGAACTTAGCTTTGAAAGTACTGAAGGAAGGAGAACAAGATTTTCCTGTTTTAACAGTAAATATTTTCCTGAAAAAGAGATGTTTGTTGTACCAGTGTGAACTTACAGAGGTATACCCGCTGTCCTTCACTGTAACAAATACCTGAGATAATCAATTCATAAAGAGAAAAGATTTATTTTGACTCAGTTTGGAGGTTCCAGTCCATGATTGGCTGGCCATTTGCCTTGGGCCTGTGACAGGGCAACACATTGTGGCTGGAGTGTGTGGCAGAGCAGAGCCTCTCACCCCATGTCCACCATGCAGAAGAGGGACAGGAGGGGCAGGGGTTCCACAGTTCCTGTCAAGGTCACTCCCCCAATGACCCAACTTGCTCCCACTAAGCACTACTTCTTAAACGTTCCACTACCTCCCAGTAGCATCGCTCTGGGGTCCATCACTTGGGGCCCAGGCCTTCAGCACATGGACCTTTGGGGGACATTCAAGATCCAAACTATAGGAGTTGTTGTTGTTAGGTGCCTTCGAGTGGGTATCCGGCTCATAGCGACCCCACATACAACAGGGCAAACACTATTGTCAGTGCTTCTTTACTGTTTCGTTCATAGGGTTTTCAAAGGCAGATTGATTTTTGGGAGTGGGTTGCTGGGTCCATCTCCCAAGCCTACAGCACCTGGTATTCCCAGGCGGTCTCCCATCCAAGTACTAACCAGGCACAACCATGCTTAGCTTCCTAGGTCTGATGGGATCTGATGCCACAGGGCTACAGCTGCAGGCATAGAAGAGTTGTTGTTAGTTGCTGTCCAGTCGAGTCCGACTCATAGCGACCCTATGTACAGCAGATCGAAACACTTGCCGATTCTGTGCCAGGCAAACGATCTTATTTATGTTTAAGCCAATTATTGCAGACACAGTGTCAGTCCATCTGATGGAGGGTTTTCCTCTTGTGCGTTGACCTGCCACTCTTCCAAACATGATGTCCTTCTCCAGGGATTGTTCTCTCCTGACTACATGTCCGAAATATGTAAGATGCAGCCTGGCCATTTTTGCTTCCAAGGAGCACTCTGGTTGTACCTCTTCTAGGACAGAGCTGTTGGTTCTTTTGGCAGTCCATGGTATATTCAATAGACATCTCCAGCACCACAATTCAAAAGCATCAATTCTTTTTCTGTCTCTCTTGTTCAATGTCCAGCTTTCACAACCATATGATGCCACTGAGAATACCATGGCATGAGTCAGACGCACCTTCATCTTCAATGTGACATCTTTGCTTTTCAATACTCTAAAGAGATCTTTTGCCACAGCTTTTCCTAGAGCAATGCGTCTTTGGATTTCTTGACTGCTGCTTCCACGGGTGTTGAACAACCTCATCTTTTCTCCATTTATTGTGAAGTTGCGTGCTGACCCAGTTGTAAGGATTTTCATTTTGTTGATGTTTAGTCGTAACCCATATTGAAGGCTATGATCTTTGATCTTCATCAGTAAATGTTTTAAATCCTCTTCATTTTCAGCAAGCAAAGTGGTGTCATCTGCATAACGCAGGTTGTTAATGAGTCTTCCTCCAATCTTGATGCCGCGTTCTTCCTCATAAAGTCCAGCTTCTCGGATTATTTGCTCAGCGT
>VMDO01021137.1:0-36118 GCA_007922755.1 Pedetes capensis
TGGGAAATAACTAACTTTTCCAAATAAGAAGGAAATAAAAATCCCAACTAAAAAATGAGATTAGAATGTCTGCTCTAAAATACATATCAAAATTTAATTGCTATATTGCCCTCACATGTCTGTCAGTTTGCTCTATTGTGGGGACTTGTGTGTTGCTATGATGCTGAAAGCTATGCTAACATTATTACAGATACCAGTAGGATCACCTATGATGGAGAAGTTTCAGCTGAGCTTCCAGACTAAAAAAGACTAGGGAGAAGAACCTGGCAGACCACTTCCAAAACAATTAACCATTGACAACCCTATGAAAAGCAGGCAAACACTATCAGATATAGTGCCAGAAAATAAGACCCCCAGGTTGGAAGGCACTCAAAAGATGACTGTGGAAGAGTTGCCCCCTCAAACTAGAGTTGATTTTAGTGATGGGAATGAAGTAAAGCCACAGGGACCTCCAATTGTTGGTGTGGCATAACTTAAAAAAAAGGAGGAACAGTTACAAATACTCATTAATACTTGGAATGTAGAATATATGTAGTAGGAATCTAAGAAAATTAGAAATATTCAAAAGGGAAATGGATCATATAAACATTGACATTTTAGGCATCAGTGAGCTAAAATGGACAAGTATAGGTCATTTTGAATCAGATAATTACATGGTCTATGCTGGGAATGACAGGTTAAAGAGAAATGGAGTTGCATTCATCATACAAAAAAGATCTCAAGATCTGTCCTGAAGTGTAATGCTGTCAGTGATAGAATAATATCCACACACCTACAAGAAAAGGCAGTTAATATGACTATTATTCAGATTTACACACCCACCACTAAGGCCGCAAATGAGGAAAGGGAAGATTTTTACCAGCTTCTTCAATCTAAAATAGATTGAACATACAATGAGGATGTGCTGATAATTACTGGTGATTGGAATGAAACAGATGGAAACAAAGAACATATTGGAAACATATTAGAAAATATGGCCTGGGTGACAGAAACTATGCTGGAGATTGCATGATAAAATTTGGTCAGACCAATGACTTTTATATAGCAAATAGATTTTTTTCACCAATGTAAGCAGCTTATATACATGGAATTCAGCAGATATAACACACAGGAACCAAATTGACTATATTTGTGGAAAGAGATGATAGAAAAGCTCACTATTCAAAGTCAGAAAAAGATTAGGTGCTAATTGTGGATCACACCATTAACTGCTCATATGCAAGCTCAAACTTAAGCTAAAGAAAATTAGAACAAGTTTAGGAGAGCCAATGAGTGACCCTGAGTATATCTCACCTGAGTTCAGAGATCACCTCTAGAATAGGGTTGATGTGTTGGACACTGATGATGGAAAACCAGATGAGTTGTGGCATTATATCAAATACATCATTCAAGAGTAAAGCAAAAGGTTATTAAAAAGATAGGAAAAAAATGAAAGACCAAATTACATGTCAAAAGAGACTATGGAACTTGCCATTGAACAATGAGGAGTTAAAGTGAAAGAAAGACATGATGAAGATAAGGAACTAAGCAGAATATTTCAAAGGGAGGCTCAAGAAGACAATCAAATATTATAGTGACATGTGCAAAGATAGAAAAACAACGGTAAGAACACAAATTGTTTTTCTCAAGCTTAAGGAATTGAAGAAAAAAAAATTCAACCCTAGAGTAGCAATAGTGAAGGATTCTGTAGGGAAAATATTAAATGATGCAGGAAACATCAAAAGAAGGTAGAAAGAATACACAATGATTATACCTAAAATAACTGGTGGATGACTAACCATTTCAAGAGGTTGCATATGGTGAGGAACTAATGGTATTGAAGGAAGAAGTGGAAGCTGCCTTGAAGGAATTGGCAAAACACAGGCTCCAGAAATTTTTGGAATTCCAATAGAGGTGTTTCAACAAACAGATGCAGCACTGGAGGTGCTAACTTGTTTATGCCAAGAGATTTTGAAAACAGCTACCTGGCCAACTCTCTGAAAGAGCTCCATATTTGTACCTATTCCCAAGAGAGGGGATCCAACAGAATGTGGAAATTATCAAATGATATCATTAATATCATATGCAAGCAAATTTTTCCAAAGATCATTCAAAGGGGACTGTAGCAATATACAGACAGAGAATTGCCAGAAAATCAAGCTGGATTCAGAAGAGAATTGGAACCGGGTACACCAATGCTCATATCATATGCATATTAGCCAAAGACAGAGAATACCAGAAATAAGTTTATCTATGTTTTATTGACTATGCAAAGACACTTGATTATGTGGATCATAACAAATTATGGATAACCTTATGAAACAATGGGAAGACAAGAGCAGTTAACTGTACTCATGAGGAATCTGTACATGTGTGGGGAATCTCTCGTCCTGGAGGCCTCTGAGGCAGACGAGTTCCTAAAAACACACGGGAGGCAAGCGTTGACAGAGACACAACCACTCTGGGAGACTTTCAGGGAAGTGACTCAAATTTTATTTAGTGGCTCAGCCTTATATACAGTTGCATACAGTTGCTTACATATTCTATACGTGGCATTATCCAGAGCACTGTCCACCTATGGGAAGGGACATGGCAGTGGGAAATCCACCAGGGCCGTGCCCAGAAGACCTCTGGGGAGAGCATTCTTGGCTTCTAACAACAAAGACCAGGGACTTGTCTCAAATCTCTTAGGTGTTTCCAGCCAGGGTGAGCCAGATTTCCTGGCCTGTCCCTTATGAGGGCTCGAGGTGAGCCACATAGGCTCGAACCCAGGGGTTCTTAGCATCACAGTCCTACAGATTCTGCCCCACACACATAGACAGTTGTTCAAAGAGAACGAGGAAACCCTGTCCAGTTTAAAGTCAAGAAAGATGTGCATCAGGACTGTATACTTTCACCATACCTCTTCAATCTGAATACTGAGCAGACAACTCGAGAACTTGGACTTTATGAAGAATGTGGCATCATGATTGTAGCAAAACTCATTCACAACCTACATTATACAGATGATACAACTCTACTTCCTGTAAGTGAAGAGGATTTGAAACATTTACCAATGAAGATCAAAGAACAAAAAGACTTTGGTATGGATTACACCTCAACATCAGCAAAACAAAAATCCTTACAACTGGATCAGTACGCAACTTCATGATAAGTGGCGAAAAGATTTTGATTGTCTAAGATTTTGCTTCACTTGATTCTATAATTAACACCTATCGAGGCAGCAGTGAAGAAATCAAAATATACATTGCATTGGTAAAAGCTGTGGCAAATGACTTCTTTAAAGTGTTGAAAAGTCAAGGTGTCTCATTGAAGATGAAGGTGCACCTGACTCATGGCATGATATTTTCAGTCTCATTACGTGACTGTGAAAGTTGAACATTGGATAAAGGAGACAAGAGAAGAATTGATGTTTTTGAATGATGGTACTGGAGACAACTGCTGAATATACTATTCACTTCCAAAAGAACCAACAGATCTGTCCTAGAAGAAATGCAGCTATAGTGCTCCTTGGAAGCTGTTATGGCTAGACAGTGTCTGATGTATTTTGGACATGTAGTCAGGAGGGACCAAACCCTGGAGAAAGACATCATGTTTGGGAGAGTGGCAGGTCACTGAAAAAACAAAGACCCTCAACTAGATGGACTGACACAATGGCTGCAACAATGTTATTAAACATAAAAAAGATCATGTGTCTGGCACAGATTTGGGGAGTGTTTCTTTATGTTATACATAGGGTCACTCTGAGTTGAGCCTGACTTGAAGGAACCTAACAATAGCAAAAATTGTGGTATTGAGGTGAAACCTTTAAGAGGTGCTTCAGTCATGTGAGCTCTGCCCTCATATAATTTAGTGTAGTTTTTGTGGGAATAGATTAGCTAATACAAGAATGGTTTTGTTGTAAATTTATCCTTCCCTTGCCTCTTTATTTCTCTTACCATCTCTTGCATGTGACATGTTCCACTGTGGGATAACCTTCACACCTTCACTAGATGTAAATACCTTATCCTTGGACTTCCCAACCTCTAGAACCATGAGCCAAATAAATTATAAATTACTCAGCTGTGGTATTCTGTAATAACAGCTGAAAATGAACTGAGAAAGGAAAAGGGAGAAATATGTAAAATTACAACAATAGAAGTGAACAAAAGATTACAATACTTTTATCTTTAACACAACAAAGAATGGATCTTTTTTTTTTTTTTTCAGGAAATACCTTGATGGCCCTTCTGATCTGAGAAAAAATCTTTGGGGTTTAGCCTAATTGAAAAGTTTAGATGCATCGTCAAGACTGCCTTCCCTTTAAACTAACAGTAAATGAGGGTTTGTGGAGAGACTGTGGAGTTTGGAGCTCTGCTAAATGTGGAGTTAGGAAGGGAGAAGAAGTTTAAGAGAGAGCGGGTGCAAGAGAGCTGAGAAACTTCCTGTTATGGCGTAGGCAAGGACCTTTGGATACAGCAAAGTCTAATACTCGGTTTTAATTCATTGGCTATTCTATATAGTAAGACCATATCATATAAAAATTTGTTAAAATGTTTACAACTTAAAACAGGTTTATGTTAACATTGTTTGCTAAAAGAACTGTGGTATCCAGTACAGGGGTGGATGAGTGGTAATGAGTTTCCAAAAGAGTGGATGTTGGGAACATCCAGGAGGCACATGGAGCTGACATGGGCAAAGCACATGTAGAGCTAATTCTTAGTAAATACAGAGTAGTTGACAGAAAAAATTGATTAGCATCACTAATTATCTAATAAATACAAGCCTAGAAATGAGAAAATCTTGCTGATTAGACTCACAATTTTAAAAAATATTGATAGTAAACTTTAAGACATTGTTGATTAGACCAGTGCTTCATAAGTGGTAGATGAAAAATAGTCAGTGGAAATATAGATACTTTCAACTTTAGGTATAGATGAATGCTCTGGGCTGGCTGGCCTGTCTCAAAATTACTTTCTTATCTTTATTCATCTGAATTTTGGTTAATATTCATCTGACATCAGCATTGATGTCCCTGGTTCCATGCCCTTTTCTGAATCCAGCTTGAGTTCCTGGTAGTTCTCTGTCACTGTAGTGTTGCAGTCACTTCTGAATGGTCTTTAGCAAAATTTTGCTTGTGTGTGATATTAATCATATTGTTTGATAATTTATGCATTCAGTTAGGTTCCCTTTCTTAGGAATCTGCACAAATATGGATCTCTTCCAGTTACTTGGCCAGGTAGCTGTTTTCTAAATTTCTTGGCATAAACAAATTAGCACCTCCAGTGCTGCTTCTGTTTGTTGAAACTTCTCTATTGGTACTCCAGCAATTCCTGGAGCCTTGTGTTTCACCAACTCCTTCAAGGCAGCTTCCATTTTGTCCCTCAGTACAGTTCCTGATCAGATGCAACCTCTTGAAATGGTTGGTCATCCACCAACTCTTTTAAGTGTAGTGACTCTGTGTATTCCTTCCATCTTCTTTTGATGTTTCCTGTATTGTTTATTATTTTCCCTGTAGAATCCTTCACTATTGCCACCTGAGGCTTGAATTTTTTTTAATTCCTTAAGCTTAAGAAAAACTGGGCATGTTCTTCCTTTTTGTTTTTCTATCTCCAGTTCTTTGCACATGCTGTTATATTATTTGATTTTGTTTTCTTGAACTTCCCTTTGAAATCCTGTTTAATTCTTTAACTTTGGCCTGTCTTCCTTTACTTTAGCTGCCTGATGTTCAATGGCAACTTTCTTAGTCTCTTTTGATATGTAATTTGGCCTTTCATTTTTTTCCTATCTTTTTAATAACCTCTGCTTTCCTCATGAATGATGCCTTTCAATGTCATGCCACAACTCTTTTGGACTTATATCATTAGTGTCTAACACATCTAACCTGTTCTTGAGGTGGTCTCTGAACTCAGGTGGGATATACTCTAGGTCATACCTTGGTTCTTGTACACTTGTAATTTTCTTCAGTTTCAGTTTGAACCTGCGTATGAGCAGTTGATGGTCTAATCTACAATCAACACCTGGTCTTGTTCTGACTTTTAATATTGAGCTTTTCCGTCATCTTTTCTCACAAATGTAGTCAATATTTTCCTATGTGTTCCTTCTGGTGAATTTCTCGTGTATATTCACTGTTTATGTTGGTGAAAAATATGTACTTGTAATAAAAAGGTCATTGGCCTGACAAAATTCTATCATGCAATCTCCAGCATCATTTCTATCACCAGGCCCACATTTTCCAACTATGGAGCCTTCTTCTTTTAACCCAACTTTTTCATTCCAGTCACCAGTAATTATCAGTGCATCCTGATTGTATGTTTGCTCAATTTCAGACTGAAAAAGCTGGTAAAATCTTCACTCTTTTCATTTGTGGCCTTTGTTGTGAATATATAAATTTAAATAGTCATATGAACTGGACTTCCTTGTAGGCATGTGGATATTATTCTTTCACTGACAGCATTATACTCCAGGACAGATCTTGAGATGTCTTTTTTGATAATGAATGCAACTCTATTTCTCTTTGTCATTCCTGGCATAGTAGACCATATGATTATCTGATTCAAAATGGCCCATACCTGTTGATTTTTGCTAACTGATGCTTTGAATGTTGATGTTTATGTGGTCTATTTCCTTTTTGATGATTTCTAATTTTGCTAGATTCATAATATGTAAATTCCATGTGTCACTTATTAATACATGTTTGCAGTTGTTCTTTCTCAATTTGAGTTGTGCCATATTTGTAAATGGAGATTCTGGGGCTGTACCCCATTCTCATCATTAAGTTCGACTCTACTTTGAGGAGGCAACTCTTCCCTAGTCATCTTTTGAGTGTCTTCCAACTAGGGGGACTGATTTTTCTGGCACTATATCTGATAGTGTTTTTCTGCATATGCCTGGCATAGTATTGGGCAGTGTTTTGTTCTGTTGAACCTAGGGTCACCACGAGTTGGACCCAACTCAATGGCACCTAACAATAACAACATCTTTATTCTTATAACATGTAATATGATTTGAATATCTGTGTCCCTCTACAATTTATATTTTGAAACCTAATTCCCATGCATGGATTTAGGAGATAAGACCTTTAGATAATTAACTCATGAGGGCTCTGCCTTTCTGAATGGGATCAGCACCCTTATAAAAATGTCCTGAGTCCAGGCCAGGGTGCAGAATAGAGTTTGAATCCAGCCTGGGTTATATAGCAAGAACTTGTCCTGGAGGTGGGGGCTTGAGGAAACTTATTACTCCATCACGCAAAGACACAGCTGGAAGCTGCCACCTATGAAGCAGTGAGAGGGTCTGCATCGAACACTTCATCTCCTGGCCTCTTAATCTTGGAATTCTCAATCTTCTGAACTGAGTTATAAGGCATTTTGTGATAGCAATCCAAAATGACTGAGATACCATCCAAATATTATTATTCTCTCTCTATGCCATAGAAGGCACCAAGTTAGTGTCTAAAGTAGCACAACTATTCGAGAGTAGGTTAGTAATACAGACCAACAGTTAAAATGAACATAGAATTTATCCTGGCAATTCTATTTCTACAAAACCAGAAAAATTTACTGGAAAATGCAGAAGATATACGCTCAAGTGGCTTATTAAGGTATTGATTGTAAAAGCATGAAAAAAGTAAAAGCAATGCTAACCCATTTTCTATTGATGGACATTTATGTGAAGATTTCACAGTGTAATAGAATATATCCTTTAAAAAAGCAATAAAGACTATGTGATGCTATGTGTATAGTGAAGAGTAGCAATGCAGCAGCAAAAAGCCATAGAACAGTATGTTTATCATGTTGTTGTTGCTGTTAGGGTTTTCAATGGCTGATTATTTCAGGATTGCCTCGGGAGTGGGTTGCTATGTCCTTCTCCCAATTTTGTGGTGCTGGGAATTGAACTTGGGACCTCAGAGACTGCAGAGCGGCGCTCTACCAACTGAGCTAAATCCCAGCCCGTATGTTTATCATAGGACATTTGAAATGAAAAAATAAGGTATTTATTCAATACATTTGGGGTTAATCAATGAAGACCAATAAAGATTTCGATTTCAGAAACGGAAGTTCTCCTATCGTGTCAGAAACATAAATAAATATCAAAAGGTATTTCAACCAAGTGAAAAGGTATTTCAACCATGTGAAACAATTATAGTAAATACCTATTATATACACTAGGTAGCCAAGGCAGACAAACTTTCATAGTGGTATCTTGTTGTTAGGTGCTGTCGAATGGGTATCCAACTCATAGTGACCCTCATAGGGTTTTCAATGGCTGACTTTTTTGGAATTGCCTTGGGAGTGGATTGCCAGGTCCTTTTCCCATTTTTGTGGTGCTGAGAATTGAACTTGGGACCTCAGAGACTGCACCGCAGCACTCTACCAACTGAGCTAAATCCCAGCCCATAGTGGTACTTAGTTCAGCTTTTTCCTGGCTACTTATATCACAGGTTACACTCATACACCAAAGGTAGAAAACAGTTCAATGTCATCCTCTAAACATAGTACAGAGTTCAGCCTGAGTTTTGAGTGTAGTGTTGTTGTTGTTGTTGTTAGGTGCCGTCAAGTCTATCCGACTCATAGCGACCCTGCATACAACAAGCGAAACACTATGTCAGTGCTTCTCTGCTGTTCATAGGGTTTTCAATGGAGGATTGATTTTTGGGAGTGGGTTGCCAGGTCCTTTTCCCAAGCCTGCAGCACTTGTTGTTCCCAGACAGTTTCCCATCCAAGTACTAACCAGGCCCGACCCTGCTTAGCTTCCGAGATCTGACGGGATCTGATGCCACAGGGCTTTGGCTGCAGGCCTTGAGTGTAGTACTGCTTTAGAAATAGGAAAGCTGGGAACAAAGTGTCTCATCACTTGCAACTTAGAGAAATCTACAACTTTAAGGATCATTAATCCAACATCTCCCAAGAATTCTGTTCATTTCCTGGTATTTTTCCCATTCCTAAAATTAGAGAATTATTTTAGCACTATCCTTGAACAGATTTTTATCAGGTCAGGGTCAGCCTATAGGATATGTCAACATTTGAGAGTATATTTTATACCAATATAACTAACAATTTTTTCTTCTCCATTCTTCCCTCAAAACCCAAAACATTGACAGCAAAGGCATACGATGTGATGAAAACAAAGGCCTAAGTTATTTAGAATGAGAAAAGGCAACCAGGCTTCTGATGGAAGAGTTTAAACATGCCTACCCATATCCTAAACTATTTGCAAATTACTTCCTGTGCAAGTGTTAAGGATCATCTATAGATAACAAACACATTCTTAAGAGCTTCAGGAGATACAAATATAAACATGGTGGGGCAAGGTGTATGGACCTTAGGGAAGAACAGTCATGACATATGAATCAAAAAGTTACACATTGTACCTAATCATGCAAAAAATGATGAGTTTCTTTGTTTTCTGTAACGGTAATAATCTACATGAAACACATACTGTACTTTTCAGAGGCTAAATGTCATTGGAGTAGAATGCAGGAAGACAAAAATTCTTGGTGATTTGAGTTATGGCAAATTCTTTCATATTGTTTCTTTTATGTTGATTCATTTATTTGGGCATTTCAAACTTCAATTTCCTGCCAGGTCTGATTCTTTCTTCAAGTTTTCACTCAGAAGGTAGAATGTTGGTTCAAAAAGGAACTGTCATGACTGCAAGGTTTTGGGTCTATCCTGGTTTTTGTGTTGTCATCTTTCTCTTCTCTCTGAGAATGAGCCTCTCTGGGTGCTGACTCTGGTGGTGACAGAGCCTGTCCTGCTAACATTAGGATGATGCTAATGTCTGCCATTTAAATCCGAGCCATTACTAGACTACATGGGACATTTGTCAGAATGGGGAAGAGGTTTCCCCTACAGGCAGAAACAGCTATATATTAAAGTGTGTGCTTCTACATGTGGAAAGTTGTGATCTGTCCCTCAGTATCTGTGGCAGGTTTGTTCCAGGCTCTAGGAGCCCCCTGTGGATATCAGAATCTAAAGATACTCAGATCCTTTATTTAAAATTGTATAGTGTTTGAAGTCCTCCCATATACTTAAATCATCTCTAGATTTTTTTATAAAACCTAAAATAATGCAAGGACTGGGGTTATCTCAGTTGGTAGAGTGCTGTTCTGTGCTCTCTGGGGCCCTGGGTTCAATCCCCAGCACCACATAAAATAGGAGTAGGCCCTGGCAGCCCACTCCTGAAACAATCCTAAAATAATCTGCCATTGGAAACCTTATGAATAGCAGAGAAACACTGACATAGTGTTGGGCATGGCACAGTGTTGGGGAGTGTTTTGTTCTGTTGTACATAGAAGTGTTGGACCCCACTCGATGGCACCTAACAACAACAACAAACACTATAATGCAAATGTTATGCAAATAGATACCATGTATTGTTTAGGAAATAATGACAGGGGAAAATTCTATACATGTTCACTATAGATGCAATTTTTCCCCAAATATTTTCCATCCTCTGCTGGTTGGCTGAGTCTATAGATGGGAAACCCACAGATGGAGAGAATCAACAGTATCTGCAAACCCCTCTAGTGGGCTCCCTGGCAATAAGCCCAATCTGTGTAACCACACCTGGAGGTCCTGCCAGGAGCCTTACTTCTCATGAAGCTCTCTCCTTTTGTTCCTTCTGCAGCTTGACACCATATGTCTACTGGCCTAGTGAGTTCTTATAGACATCTCTGCACCCTATCCTTTCTAGTTCCCTTGCACAACAGAGGCTGTGGGAGCCAGAATTGTATGTCCTATCCTGGGCTTGTCTATCCAGACACTTATAACTAGATCCTGTGTTAGAGGCTGCTTCCTGATAGAGGCTCACCACCACAAGTTCCCAGACAGCCTTGTACCCTGAATGAGAGCTTAAGGACTACTCAGGCGTACTACAATCTCACTATATGCAAGTATGACAAGCACCTATATGCAAGAATGCTGTCTATAGTCTAGGAAGAGTGTTTTAAAATTAAAGCACTTTAATTCCATCAAAGAAGACAGCAAGTAAAATCTGAAAAAAAATCATGTTCAGTGAATCTTGTTTTGGGCACAGAGGTTACACCAGCCTAATTCTGAATAGACAAATGAAACCAAGGAGTTCATCACATGTCCACATCTTCTTGATCTATGTCTCCATAGAAAGCTGTATTATGTTATTTGGGGATGGTAAAGAGTTGACTGCATTAGGATTATTGTTTAATGGCTAAAAGATGAAAAGATTACCAACTTTTGTTAGCTCATTATTGTACGGTAAGACACACAGATCACCCTTCTTCTATGAATTTTTACTTTTAAATGTAATTTGTGCTTATTATTTTTAGATAGTCACATGAATATGACTCTCTCTTTTTTTTTTTTTTTTTTTTTGAGGTACTGAGGGTCGAACCCAGGGCCTCGTGCTTACATGCTTTGCAAGTGCTGGACCACTGAGCTGCATGCCCAGCCCATTTTTTTTTTTCACGTTTTTGAGATAGGGTCTAAATTACATAGACTACCTCTGGTCTCTAACTTACGATCCTCCTGCCTCGCCTCCCCAGCCTCTGGGATTACAGGCATGCGCCACCACGCCCAGCTTGAATGTGACTCTCCTAACATTATTATCTTGCTGGACTTAGTGGTGCATATCTGTAATCCCAGCAATCAGGAAGCTGAGGAAGGAGATTTTGAGTTTGAGGCCAGAGGAAGCCTGTGTAACTTAGTGTCACTTTGTTTAAAAATAAAAAAAAGAAAAGGGGCTAGAGGTGTGAATTGGTGGTAGAGTACTTGCCCAGAATGTGCTAGGTTCACTACTAAAAAAAAAAGAAAAGAAAATATTATTATTTTGACCATATTATTTTGAATTTTAACGCGATTCAAATGTGATGCTGCTATTGGCCTCCTCACTGTGTCTGTGATTGGATTTTAAGGAAATCTGCAGATATGGTATTGTGCTTTCTGGGAAAAGGTTCATAGCTTTTATCACATTTCCTAATGTTTCTGAGATAGAAGGAGATCACAACAAAATAAACATACAAACAAAACACTGACACCTTATCACAATTTGAATCAATCCTAGAAGCTATGAATTCTAGAAGAATCCTTTATACAGCTATGTGGGAAATATTTTCTCCATTTCCCAATCTCTCTTTTGTTAGCTACATAATATCTAATTTAGTTAGAGTATAGGTACATAGATAGATTGATAGATATAATTAGAACACATATGTATATTGATATACAGAAACACATATATAATCTGATTTTTTTTGATTTCTTTAAACCTACAACTGGATTAACTATCTTTGCTCTTTAGAGGTCACTAGAGCTTATAAAAAGAAGTCAGCAAAACAAACTTCCTCTCACTCCTTTAAAACTACTGTACAAATTTAATATCTGTTAGAACCCGCAGGGACTATGAGAGAGTAATATATAAGTACAAAGACAGAATACAGAAACACACTGTCTCATATGCTATTGCAGTCACATATACATAACCTTTTTTTTTTTTCTATCTTCAAGAGAGAAACACACACAGCCATTTAAGGTGCACTTAATTTACATAGAGAAATGAGACTTTAAAGTTGTTTCCATGAGGATCCAAAAATAGAGTTCAGGCTTCTTTCCCTACTACAGGCAAAGTATAAATGGTAAAGTGAATACACTCATTTTCTTTGCAATGTTATCCTTGCTTTGGGGGCTGAAAAAATATTTTCAGGGATATTTTTCAAAAACAGTGTAATTTAGATTATTTTTGACTGAGGAAGCTACAAACTGTTTGGAACAGGAGAAAAATGTACCACAATTACTTTAAAACAACTCTTTATTTAATCAGAAAGATTATTTTCACATTGTGACCAGCTTCTTTTCTTGCTGCTGTCACCAGCCCCACCACACCTCTCAGCAGTACCAGGGACTTCACCAACCCTCATCGAAACCCTGTGATGTCCTTCTTCCATATCTTCCCATTATGCCTAAAGCTTCCATTTGCATTAACCTTCACCTGGCCCTTGGCTGTGGTCTCCATGTTAGCCTCCTTGCCTCTATGCCCTTTGTTTGCAAACAATTCTCCAGACTACAATATGATTGGCATTCACAAAGCCCAGAAGGAATTATTGCCCTACTTTCACCCCAAATCTCTTGTGGTTCCTCCATCAGAGAATCAATTCACCTTGGGTTGGAATTTAATGCTTCATATACACTCCTCTCTCAGCCAGATTTCAATCAGCCTTCTCAATTTTGTCTCTTTAGGATATCTCTTCAGTGCCTTTAGAATTGTACATATTTCTCTATACTTAAACCCTATGGAAGTTGAAAGAATGTCTTTAATATATTTTTAGTCCATCCTAGCAAAAACCAAGCCCTTCTATCGCTTAACACTCAGCAGAATTTTCATTAAGGATTACTGTGTCACATGCTGTTTAGTACAAAGAGGTCTTTGATCAGCTTCAGGTCTGGATTTTCTTAAGTCCATGGTGAGACAACAATCTTTATAGGCAGACTATGGCTAGAGAGCAGAATTTTTCTAAATTCCAACACCTCCTTTGGTATATAAAGAGCCAAACCTGAAGCATAAGTAACAAAAGATAGATGGGAATTCATCAAAATTAAAAACTTTCTGCTGCAAAGGACACCATCAAGAAAGTTTTTACTTAAAAAAAACACAAAAAACCCTATGCAATGGGAGGATATATTTGTAAACCATATATTTGATAAGGGGATTGTATCTAGAATATATTAAAAAAAAAACTCCTACAACTCAACAATAAAGACAACCCAATTACAAAATGATCAAAGTTTTGCGTGGAATTTCTTTGCAGAAGATATCCAACTGGCAATAAACACATGAAGAGATACTCGACATCATTAGTCAGCAGGGAAATGCAAATCAAAACCATAATGAGATACTACTTTACGTGCAAAAGGATAGCTATAAGCAAAAAGAAATATAATAACAGCTGTTGACAAGGATGTGGAGAATTGGAAATCTCATATACTGCTAATTAGAATGTAAAATAGTTCGGCCTACTTGGAAAACAGTCTAGCAGTTCCTCAAAAAGTTAGAAATAGACTTACTGTATAAAGTCAGCAATCCCATACATTGGTATACACTCAAGTGAATTGAAAGCCTGTGTCCACTAAAATCTATACATGACTGTTCATAATAGTGTTACTTATAATAGCCAGAAAGTAGCAACAACTCATATTTCTATTAATTGAGGAATGGAAAAACAAATTGTGGTATATCCATACAATAGAATATTATTCAGGAAGAAAAAGGAATGAAGTACCAATGCATGCTGCAACATGGATGGATCTTAAAAATAAGCTAAATGAAAGAAGCAGGTCATATACAAAAGGTCACATATTATATTATTACATTACATGAAATGTCCAGCACGGTTAAATTTATATAAAAGTAATAGGGCTGAGGGAAAGCAAAAAGTGGGAATTATTACTAACGTGTGTGGGGTTTCTTCTTCTTTTTTTGAGTGGTAAAAGTGTTTTGAAATTAGATCATAGGTATTGTTGAACAACTCCATGAATATATTTATAATCACTAAATTATATATCTTAGAAGTTCAAATTTTAAGGTCTATGAATTGTATCTCAATAAAAGTGTTATTTAAAAAATATGCTACCAGAACAAATTGTGATTTAAAAACAACCCAATTCTAGAGAGTTTAGATCATTGAGTTTTACTAAAATTATAAGATAAAGCAAATAAATGTCAGAGCAACTTTCTTACAATTTGGAGAAAAAATAAAGTTTTAAACAATAAGCAGGAAGGTGAGAACGGAATCCAAGTAGGAGAAGGATGCAACCTGGGCTGCTCAGGGAGACAAAAGCAGAATATGCAGACAAAATGAGGGAAACTCTTGTTAGAAAATGTAGATGGCAGCCAGAAGTGGTGGTGCATACCTGTAATCCTGGCATTAGGAAGCTAAATTGTGAGAGAATCTCGGGATCAAAGAAGCCACCCTAGGCTGGGCTACACAGTGAGACCCTGTTTTTAAAAAATTAAAAATTAAAAAAATAAAAAGAAAGAAATTTCTCAACTTCACGTGTCTTGACCTTTTGATCCTTGCAATGATTGATCTTAGAGACCTATGTACTTAAGATTTTTCCAAATTCCTGGATTTCTGTTACAAACCACACTCTAACATCAGAAATTCCTGTATTTCAAAACTTTCTGAACCCCTGAGCTCTTGTCCATTTTTTCCTTCTGCTACCATAAAGAAGTAAGCTACATGGAGCAGAGCAAGAACGTGCAATGGAAAATTAAAGTGCCCCAAAAGGCCGCTTTGCCTGGGATGTCAGCAGTTTATAAGCTACCATGTTTGCATATTAAACCATTCGGTTATATCCTGTGGTTCTCAGCAGGGGATTAAGGGAGAGTCTTTGAAAGGACATGAGATAAAGGCTATCAAGGAAGATTTATGATCCTAGGGGCATAGTCAGCAGATCCAGATACTGTCTGTTTCTCCCTGCTCTGTCAAACTACAGACAGAATAAACTACCTCCTGGAGTCTTGAGATGAGGAGACAAATAGGGTTGTTGATTCAAAGGTCAGGAAAAGTTCAATTCATTGTGCAGCCAATGCAACCAAAATCAGCAGCAAAACCTGAAAAATATGTGAATGCTTAACTTATCGACTTAATAATCAAAATGATCATTGTGGTGGAATGAGCATGTACTGACATCTGCTGCTTGGTAGATAGATAGATAGAGATATTGATACAATTGTGAACATTATTGAAACGTAAAAAGTTATTGTCATAAACTCCAAATTTGGGAAGAATTCCTTAAAGATAGGAAGCAGATAGAATCCAATTGACAAAGAGAAAAGATTCTAAGAGTTCATAATCCAGACCCACTAAAGAGAGGACATTCATGATGTTGGCAATGATTCTGGATGCTCGTAGAGGATGACTCAGTTAACAAAGGATCAAGGTTGAGACCCTGAGGTGATCTATACTGTGAAAAAAGGATAACTATTAAGAGAACTCGGGGCTGTTGCAGGGAGACTTGGAAATCTCCAATGCATAGATCCAAAGCACTGAAAGTAGATGCTGGAGCTGGAGGTGATGCAGGGAATGCCTGATGACCATAGGCATCTCCAGGAGAAAAGATTTTCAGTCTCATTTCCTGATATTTGGCATGGTAGTCCTGTGGTCTATTACTATGCTATTTGCCATTTTCTGAATATGTTTTCTTATAGGTGGTCATATTTGTACAAACTGATCCTATCACTACCCCCCTGTACCTGTCAACTTGTGCTGTGGGGGCTTGTGTGTTGTTGTGATATTACAATCTATGCCACTGGTATTTCAGATACTAGCAGGGCCACTTATGGTGGACAGGTTTTAGCTGAGCTTCCAGACTAAGACAGATGAAGGAGAAGGACCTGGCAACCCACTCTTGAAATAATTAACCATTGAAAACCCTATGAATAGCAGAGAAGCACTGTCAAATATAGTGCTATAAATTGAGCCCCTCAGGTTGGAAGGTATTCAAGAAATGACTGGAAAAAGTTGAAGCATAGTGGTTGCAGCGAAGGATTCAACCATAAAAAGATCATGTGCATGGCACAGCGTTGGGTAGTGTTTCGTTCTGTTATACATAGGGTCACTATGAGTCAGAACTAACTCAACAGCATCCAACAACAACAATTCTGTCACTTAGAATGCCACTCCACCCCAAGCCACCTGGTAAAATATTACTCATTAAATAAATGAATATGCATAACATGCTTATGAACATGGCTACATAAAATGTTCTTAATGAGTCTTTACTATTTTTATTGTTATTATAATTCAGCATTTAAATTTCATCTCAGGAGTTACCTCATTCCTTTACATAACTCTTCCAAAGTGGAATTTGTTGGTGGGTATCATCGAGTTGCATCCAACTCATAGTGACCCTATGTGCAACAGAATGAAATACTACTCAACACTGCCATGCACATGATTTTTTTATGTTGTGATCATTGTTGCAGCCACCATGTTTCTTCTCATTTTGAGTCCTGCCACATCAACAAACGGAGATCCGAGATGCATTACTGAATTACTGTCATTAAGTTTGACTCTTTGAGGAAGCAACTCTTTCCTAGTTGTTTCTTGAATGCCTTCCACCTGGGGGTCTCATTTTCTGGGACTATATTTGACAGTGCTTCTCTGCTATTCATAGGATTTTCAGTGGGTAATTGTTTCAGGAGTGGGCTGCCAGGTCCTTGTCTCTAGTCTCTTAGTCTGAACGCTCAACTGAAACCTGTCCACCATGGGGGGCCTTCCTAGTATCTGAAATACTGGTGGCATAGCTTTCAGCATCACAGTAACACAAGCCCCCACAGAATGAGAAGCTGACAGACACATGGGGGAAAGTGAAAATGGGACCCTCCAAGAGTCTTTTCATTTCCTTTTTTAGAGGAAGATCATAGTAATCTACCTTTATATTTTCACCGAAGGGAGGGACTTTTGACTTTTTAATCTCTATGCATTCTGCATCTGTTGTTGTTTTTGTTATGTGCTGTGGAGTCCTATCCAACTCATAGTGACCCTCATAGGGTTTTCAGTGGCTGATTGTTTCAGGATTTCCTTGTAAGTGGATTACCACATCCTTCTTCCCTTTTTGTGGTGCTGGGAATTGAACTTGGGACCTCAGAGACTGCAGAGCAGCGCTCCACCAACTGAGCTAAATCCCAGCCTCTTCTGCATCTAGCTCACATTAAACATTTTTGTTGAGTGAGAAACCACTTTCTTTACATAATCTATAAGGTGTATGCCCTGACAGTACATCATTGAACATTAATTATTATACTCCAGTCCCTATAAATTGGCATCTGTGTGAGTTGCATAACTTTTGACATGAGCATAATATTTTACATCTATGAAATACGTAGATCAATGATTTGCTCTAAATAAGAAAAAATCATCATTTTGCCCATTCTTCATTGCATGTCACATTTCTGTGATCATAGTTTTTGAGAGGTGTGCTTGAAAAACCTACAGCCAGAGAACACTTTTTGCATTAGGCAAGACAAATTGGAAGACAGGGGCATAAAACCACAGACTTGTTCTCCATCAGTGGTCACAGTGAATGTGATGGTTAATTTTATGTGTCAACTTGGCCTGGCTATAATAATGAGTTATTGGGTCCAAAATTATTCTAATGGTTTCTGGAAAGGTATTTTTAGATGAAATTAGCATTTAAACCAGTGGACTTTGAGTAAAGCAGATTACCCTCCATAATGTTGGTAAGATTCATCCAAATAGTTGAAGGTCTTAATAGAAAAGACTGACTCCCCAGAGGAAGAAAGAATTCTGCCAGCAGGTTTGGAATTGAATTGTTACTTGGATCTCTGGCCTACTTTGCAGATTTTGAACTTGTCAGTCTGCACAATTGTAGGGAGTCAGTTTCTTAAAATAAATCAATTTCTTTTTCTGTCTCTCTCCTCCCCACCCCACACACAATCTATTCATTCTGCTTCTCTGGAGAACTCTAATACAGTACAGATGGACCAGGAGGTCACCACTATTAACACAATGTGATATTATAGTCTAAAGTTTTAATTTCTGCCTCCTATAAAATGAGCAAGAGCTTCCCCTGGCCAGATTACAGGTGTTTCATAGCATAGTGTTATGTCCAAAGAAACTTATAAGTTGAAATGCATTTGCTACACATAACCCACTGAACATCCTGGGTTGGCAACATTACACCCTATACAGTCCTGGTAGTTTATCCTCATGATCACTTGGTTGACTGGGAGCTGTGGTTCATGGATGCTGCCCAGCATTTTTATAGAATATCTTAACACGCGTATCACCAGCACAGGAAAAAATCAAATTTCAAAATTTGAAGTATAGTTTCCATTGAATATATATCACTTTTGTACTATCATAAAGTCAAAAATCATAAAGTAAAAAAAAAAACCTAAATGGAGCCATCCTATTTAAGGGAACATCTGTATCCAAGTGAATAAAGGTTTTCCTCAATTACATTCTCTGTTATTTTTATGTTCTTCTCTAACATACAATATCATCTTATCCTTTTATACAAGGGGCCACAAACCCTGTGTTCTCATGGGACTATGCAAAAATTTAAAATGACAAGGACTTTCTTTCTCTTGTAAAAGACATAGCACAAAGAAGCTGAGAATGAAGCTAGTAAACTAGTTTCTTAGGCACTGATGAGAAGGGAAGAGAGATCACATTCTGGGATATTTCCATACTGTTGTAATAGAGAACCTATATGAAGGCTGCACCCTTATGGGATTCAACTGTGGTATAAAGTTAAGGGGTGTGTGGGGATAATGTTGGTTTTAGCTATTAAGTCATGCCAAGGATGTGGCCAACCACAATTAGCTATGTTAAACCCAATAATATGCAGCAACATCATGAAGAAATTGTTTAAAAGAAATAGTGTGAGCTGACATGAATAGTACTAGAGGTTTGATCCCATCAGGAAACTTTAGCTCTCAGCAACAGCTGCTGTTTACATGGGTACTTCCTGTGCAGCAAGCGGGCTTTGGTGGGAACTATAGCACCTGTGTGTACCACTGTACACTTCATCATTCCGACATGAGGTCTTTCACAACTATTTCTTCCCAGCTACCATTCAGCTAAACAGATGCTTTGAATGATGATGTGATGTGAGAGATATCTGCAGCATGGTTGTCAAAAGTCCCCTGCAGGAGAGAGTAGTTTTTATGATAGTAAAGCATTAGAAAACTCTCTGTAATGTCTGTGACCTTTGATGGAAATTGTGGTGTGAATTTGTGACATGTTACCACCAAATTTATATAAACATAAGCTAGCATATGCTTCAGAAAACAAACAGGACCATGGTTCTTCCTTCAATGCTTATTAAGCTTAGGCTGGCTTTCTTCCTTCTATATACTCTAATATTCTATATTTATATATGATTCCTAGTCATGGACATTATTATCATCCTGAAGCACTGTGTAAGCACATACTAATATATGGTGCTATTATTAAAACTTTATAAATTTAATGTGAGAACTATGATCCTTGTTTGTCAGGAAGTTTAGTCTAAGACACACCAATATGTCATTTGTGTGTATGTATATAAGACTCATATAGTAAATATTGGTTATATGCTTGAGTAACACCAATTCCACCTTCTTCCAGATATATCTCTTTTTCCTTGAAGGGTACAATCTCCTTCCACTCTCAATTTAGTGGTCTGGATCTGGGTTCTCAGCAGCCTTAGGGATGGACCATGTTATTTAGGAGTAACCAAATCAATATGTCAAGATATAATGTTTCACCAAATCTAGCACCATCTCAAAATTGAAGGGAAGAGTGTATCTGGGGCTCAAATCAGTAAAACAGAAGCTGAACTTGGAGATGGAGAAAGAGAACTCTAATCCTTATGACTTCACTTGGGCCTTTAGTAACTTTCTTCTAATAGAATGTAGCAGAGACGGGACTATGTGCCTTTTCAGTCCCGGTGATAGGAAGAATCTCTTTCACTTAACTTGTTCTCATTTGCATCTTCAGTGGTAAGAGAGACCAGCATTATGTCATAAGGATGCTCAAGACTTGGTCCAGATAGAAGACACTTTCCATTTAACACATTTGTTTGAACAACCATTATTTAACATACAGGGTTATTATCAGGTAGTCAGTCTTGGGAGAGGACATATGGGGTGAACCTGAGGCCTCACCAGCACCACCTTGCTGGTACTTCTTGTGAATCACCTTGGGAACAGAATCACTAGCCCCAGCTGAACCTTCAGGCGTATGTGAATCCAGCCCACATATTGACCACAATCCCCCGAGAGAATCCAAGGCAGCACTGTTCAAATAAATCTCCACAAAATCCATGACCCACAGAAATTCTGAGGGTAATAAGTGTTTATTCTTATCTTAAGTCACTATGTGGTATGGTGTAGATTTTTTAAATTCAGGAACAGACAGACAACTACTACATGTATACCAAAATTTCTTCACTAAACCAGTTAATGAAAGCAAAACAAAATACACAAATTCACCATTTTCTTCAGGTCAAACTAGTTATTTCTTTGACTGTGTCTCTGTTTCACTTTGTATGGCGACTAACTGCAGCAGCAAAGGTGTAAAAAGAAGTGGTAGATATTTCCTGTAGCAGAGTTCCAGATAAAATATTTAAAGGTAAAAGGTAAAACTACAAAAAGAGAGAGAAAATAATGTTGAAGTAGGAGAGCTTTTTAAAGTGTGTCAAATAACCTATAATTCTGTAGAAAACGAATGATATATTTATTTATATAAAAGTTTTAAATTCTGACCAAAATAAAATTAACACTATGTAGACAAAAGGCAATAGGAAAACATATGTAATCCCTGGTAACCAAAAGATCATGGTACTTAATTTTAAAACATTTCAATAAAACTGAGAAAATGAGCGATTGATGAAAGAAAGTGAATCAAATAGCTAATAGGCCTATTAAAAATGTTTAATATTACCAATAATCAAGAGAAGAAAAAAATTAAAAATCTATCTTTCAAATTTATTTTAAAAACTGTAAGTATTTATCATTAGCAAGAGTTTGAGGACACAATATTCTCATTTTGCTAAGAGACTAATGAATTTAGCAAATTATTTACTTATCCCTCTTGAGCTAGTATTAGTTATTTTTCTGTTACTTGCAACAGAATGAGTCCAAAATATCCTGGATTAATATTTTTCTCTCTTCTTATATATTTAAAAAACTTATTTATCAAAATGAAAATATCCATATATATGTAAAATTTTTTCAATCCAAATTTTGTAGATCTGGCTCAAAAGAGAAATAGGGAAAGGCTTTAATTTCATTTATTGTAGTTTGCAGGCTGGAGTTTAGCTCAGTTGGTAGAGCATTTCTCTCCAATCTTTGAGGTCCTGGGCTTAATACCCAGTGCCTCAAAAATGTGAGAAGGACATGGCAATCTACTCCCGAAGCAATCCTGAAGCAATCAACCATTGAAAATCCTACTTGATGGCACCTAACATCAACATCATAACCTTCAGTTAACTACTATCAGTCTTCTGCACTTACTTGCTTTGGAGCAGTCTGTAGCTCAAATTCATCTGATTTGTGATGAATTTTGAAATAAAGAACTCTAAGCATAACTTGCTTAATGAAAGTTCAAAGTAAGAAAAGAAAATTATACATGAACATCAAATCTGAAGTCATTTTATTTTAACAAATAGATGCCTTGTTTTTAAATAAAAGTTTCATGCAAAATTTTTTGATAACAATTTCCTCTAGAGATCCACTGATGTAATTCAAATTACAAATATCTTTCCAGGAAGATCCATATATATTTGTCCAGGCATTGATCACATGAGTCAGCAGTAAAACCCCTTTCTTCCCTGTTGAAATTAACATGCAGGAACATCAACATATCCCAGAATGAATCCAAATAGGATGGACAAACTTTCAGATAGTCTCTGAGTACAATGAATCTTTTTAGCATCGTGGGAGATCTCACTGCTATTAGATGATTTATTTCATCCTTGAGTTGGTATTGTTTCTGTTTGGTGGGGAACAATATGTTTTATGATTGTGTGTCACTGCAATAAAAAACTTAACAGAAAGCAAGTGTTAAAGAAAACAATCTGTATTGCCTGGTTGATTGACTTCCTTCTCCATTGAGTCATAAATGCATAGATCTCAAGGATGAAAAAATTTTTCAATGGATGTTGTTGTTGTTAGGTGCCGTCAAGTCAGTATCCAACTCATAGCAACCCTGTGTGCAACAGGCAAAACACTGTTGTCAGTGCTTCTCTGCTATTCATAGGGTTTTCAATGGCAGATTGATTTTTGTGAGTGGGTTGCTGGGTCCTACTCCCAACCCTACAGTATCTGATGTTTCTAGACCGTCTCCCATCCAATTACTAACCAGGCACAACCCTGCTTAGCTTCCGATCTGAAGGGATCAGATGCCACATGGCTAAGCCTGCAGGCTTTCAAAGGATAAAGTATACAAAATTGTGGAGAAGTTTGAATCTCTATTTGGATTGTATAAATGCTGCAATCACTACTAAAGTTACTTGCTTTTCTGCATTATTACTTGATTGTGTTTTTAATATTCCAATGAATTATTTTGGCTTGGAGACACCCCTCTGAATAACACAAAAAGTCTGAAAATGTATAAATAACAGGCATATCCTAGCTCAAAAAAAGATCCTCTTTCCTTAGTGAAGCAAAAATGACACTACAGCATGTTATTTTTCTTTATATAAGAAAAGAAAATTATCATTGGTTCAATTTATTGGCCCATAGTCAAATGGAACACATAAAGAGAGCTGTCTCCAAAAGTTCTGAAAATAATGACAGAGAATGTAATCTCAGCTATAGTATTTGCCAAGTAGTATTTGTATTTGGACCATAAGATTCCTGGGATATCATGGAGATGATAATGGAGATTTCAATTACAAAATATAACTGAAATGACTTTAGAAATAAGCGAATACATTACTCATTAATTGAAAAACCTAGGGTAGAGCTCTATGAATGCCTGGCCAAATCTAAGAGTTTAACCTTAGCAAAAGAAACTGGTTTCTCTCTATGATGGTGAACTTTATATGTTAATTTAACTGGGCCATGGGGTACCCAGATATTTGGTCAAATGTTATTTGGAGCATGTTCAAGAGGGTGTTTTTGAATGAGGTTAATATTTGAACTGTTACACTGAATTAAATAGATATCCCTCCTAATGTGGGTGGCCCTTAGCCAATTGCTTAAAGGCTGAGTAGAACAAAAATGCTGACTGTCCCACAAATGAGAGGGACTGACTCTTCTTGCCTGACTGCTTGAGCTGGAACATTAATCTTTTGTGGCCTTTAAATTCAAACTGAAAAATCTGCTCTTCTTGGATCTTGAGTCTGCTTGTGTGTTGGACCAGACATACACCATTGGCTGTCCTGGTGCTCATGCCTTTGATCTTGATAAGAAATTACATGAATGGCTCTCCTGGTCCTCCATCTTGCTAGCTGCTGGTCTTGCAACTTCTTAGACTCCATAATCACATGTGCCATCCCATTGCAATAAACCTCTTTGTCAATATGTTGGTATACATTCTCTTGGTTCTATCTCTTTGGAGAATCCTAATATACTTTCTCTGTTTGGGTCTCTTTCTGGCTCCTTCTCCTTTCTACTACTCCTTGTATTGACACTCACTGATGGAAGCAAAACTGCTAGTTGTGAGTTCAAGCTTCATATACTAAGGTTAAAATTCAGTAGGTAAAATGTAAAAATTAAACAGAATAAGAGTGCTTCTTCCCCTCATACCTGAGAAAAATCCTCACTGTATTTTATTCATTCTCAGTGATCGACATACACATACATGAACCAATAGCTTGGGCAACAGAACAGTATGTTCTGATTCACTGGGTTGGAGCTATACATTTGTCTCTTGAGCCAGATATGGAATCAGATCCACCCAAAAGACTGAGAATGGGGCTGTTATAGATTGAACTGTGCTCTGAAAAAAAAAAAAGATATACTAGTGTTTTAACTCGAAAACCTAAGAATGCAAACTTATTTGGAAATAGTTTTATTGATATAATTAATTAAGGTGAAGTTATACTGAAAGGGGGTAAGTCTTTGATCAAATCTGATTTGCATCCTGATATGAAGACAATGTGAAAAAAGTGGGAGAATACCATGAGAGGACGGAGGCAGGGATTGAAATTGTTGTTGTTGTCAGGTGCCATGGAGTCGTGTCCAACTGATAGCATCCCTCATAGGGTTTTCAATGGCTGATTGTTTTGGGATTGCCTCGGGAGTGGATTGCCACATCCTTCTCCTGTTTTTGCAGTGCTGGGAATTGAACTCAGGACCTCAGAGACTACAGAGCAGCACTCTACCAACTGAGCTAAATCTCAGCCCGAGATTGAAATTATGTAGTTGCAAATGAAGGAATGGCAAGGATTGATTGCCAGAAAAGCAGCATCTACAACGAGGCAAGAAAGGATTCTCCCTTTCAGATTTCAGAGTGATCACCGTCCAGCTGACACCTTGATTTTAGACTTCTAGCCTCCAAAACTGTGAAAAACTAAATTTCCATTGTTTTTAACCACCGAATTTGTGGTAATTTGTTACAGTAACTTTGGGAAATTAATAAATGTTGAAAAGTAATTTATTAAAGGATTAGAAAGATGTGGGGAGTGAAAGAAGGGGTATACATACACATATTTTAGGGTAGGTTTTTGCAACTAATTTTCATTATTTTGAAAAAAAACAGAAATTATTTATTTATTCAGCACAATGCTCCCAGATAAACTAAAGCTCAAATATTTTGTATTTAGATGAAATCTTTGTAATCTAGTTTTTATTGTTCCCTGGGCAGGAACTCTCCTTGTCAATGTTGTCTACTCTTCCTATTTACTGAGAAAGTAAATTGTTACTTGGAACCAAATATTTCTGAACATGAAGTTAGGACATGATATAGAAAATATTGAAAAATTTTTTGTATGAAAACTTAAATTTTTGGCATTGTATAGAGACAAAATAAGAATATCATTCAAATGTAGGAATCTGAAGCTATAGTGTGATAACACATGATCAAGACCTATTCAATGTTGTAAAATGATCATTTATCCAGAGGTTCCCTCCTAGACTATGAGTAGAGTAAAATGCACATAAAATTGTCAGTGAAAACATGTGTATTTAGGCAAACAATAGAGTGGGTGACATGAAAATAATACTGATGTAATTGAACCAATGTGAAATCAATTTTTCAAATACTCAATAAGGTAAGCACTTGGGGTATTTAACAATTTACTTGGATGATGGCATGTATTTTCTAATTTATTGGATGCTTGCTTCTTTCATAAAGTAAATTATGTATCATTAATCTTTCCAAGATGCTGATGTCTTAAACTTAATTTAGTGATTTTTTTTCACATAATGTATCTGCTATGGAAGTAATATATCCTCAGTATGGGCTAGTAATCAGGTGAAGAGAAGAATGCCCTCTCTCTTTTCCCTTTTGTAGTTAGTGGAATATACTGTGGACTTGGATAATGGGAAGAATTGCAGCAGAAATAGAGATACAACTTAAATTTGAATATCAGAGAGTCCTAAATTTCTTCTCTATTGGAAAGTCCTTTGCTTTCTGAGCTGTCCCATCTTTGAGTTCACTGTCTCCAACTAAGTTTTTCTCATACTCAACTATAACCTTTCTTCCTTCCCTATCCTCTTCTTCTGTTAAAACCACTCCTCCAACTCCAAAAACCTATATTACTGATATTTTATTATGCAGAAAAGGTTTTGTATCATATTTTTTGTAATACTTCTTATCCTTTCTAGCACTTGGTTTATATTTACATAAGCAAAAGGACCATAAATGTCTTCCCAAGAGTTCTGTCTTTATAAGAAATGCTGCCATCTTCTTATCAACATGCTTTAATTACAAGCATCTTTCAAACTTTCTGTTTTTCACTGCTTCTGGTAAGGCCAGTTAAACTTCAAACTAATCTGTCCTGCCATAAGTAACAAGTATAAATTCTGGATAAAATGCAGGAAAGCACCTGAAAGCACTGGAGAATTACTATAAACAGGAGTGAGAGGGAAACTGATATTTTTGAGAAACAAAAAGCACTGAGTGTGTTTTACATCTGTCTTTTTACTCTCTCCTATTTCCTTTTCTTTTTGTTTTTGTTCTTTTACTTCTTGGTTTTGGGTTGGATATGGCTTGAGTGTATCTCTAAAAGGTGCATGTCTCGGAAGCTTGGTCCACCATGTGGTGATGTGGGACCTTTAAGAGGCGAGGCCTATTAGGAAATAATTAGGTTATTGGGCACTTTGCCCTCAGAAGCAATTAATGTATTTATCATGGGACCCTGGTTAGTTCTCATGAGAGGGTTGTTATAAATGTGTGAGACTGGCTCCACCCTGCTCTCTGATTTCTTGTTTCACCATGTGAATGCTTTCACACATGGCCCTACCATGATTTCATCTGCCATGAGGGCCTCATCAGAAACCAAAGACCGGACCATCTAATCTTGGACTTTCAGCCTCTAAAACTATGAGTTAATAAACCTTTTTTTCCTGTGTAAATTATCCAGCTTAATGTATTTTATTATAGCAATAAAAATCCGTTAGTATGTTCTTCTAATCATTTCTAGCTTTAGTGTTGGTGGCAAACAAAGCCAGGGAATACAGGTAAAATCTAATAGAAAACTGACAATCTTACAGGACTAAAAACCAGAGGACAGAATTGAGGCAAATACAACCTTCAAAAACCAAGATGGTGGTAGAGAATCCCCAAGAGAAGAGCGAGAGAGGAAGAGCTGCAAATTCTATGTCTAAACTTTGCCGAGACCTATGAACACAAAAACAGTGCATATAGGGGTTAGGCCCCAAGAAGACTAGATAATAAAAAGACTGAACTGAGGCTTAAATTGATACCCAAAAGACAGCCTCTGCAAATTGATTCTCACCAACTATATAAGAACAAAACAAATAAAACAATTGATGTTTGTTAGGAGAAATCCAGAACCTCCACAGCATAACTTGCATACTGTGCAAGAAACAATCTAAAACGACTTGCCCTAAGAAGATAGAAGAAAATGTGGAGACCTGATCCAAGAAGATTGAGGCAGATATTGCAAGTAGTAGAAAAGTATTTGAAGAAATCTTTTAAAACTGAGCTCAATAAAATAAATGGAAATATGTTTATGAATGAAAAAGGAAATAAAAATAGAAATTCTAGAAAAGATTCAAATGGAAATTCTAGAATTGTAAACTATAATAGCAAAAATTTAAGAATCACCAAATAACCTTCATTTACACTGGAAACTTAAAACTGTTCTAATGTCATTTCACTACAAATATACCTAAAAATTCAATTCAATCCCAATGGGAATACCAAGAGCCATTGTTTGTTTGTTTGTTTGTTTTACAAAAATTGATAATCTGATTCTTAAATTTTTACAGAAAGACAGAGAATTTAGAAAAGTAGAATAATTATTTTGAAAAAGAACCAAAGTATAGGACTTAATATATTAAGCTTCAGTAGTTAAGACAGCATGATATTAGTCTAAGAATAGACATATATTCAATATAGCAGTATAGAACACCCATGAAGAAACTCACATATATGGTCAATTAATTTTCAACAAGGTGCTAGAAAAATTCAATGAGGGGGAAAGGGAGAAATAGCTCTTTCAATAATTATTTCTGAAAAAGTAGATATATATACTGGAAAAAACTCCCTACCCTTACTTTGTAACATTCACACAATTAACTCAAAAGACACCATGGACTCAAATATAGAAATACAATTTCTGGAGAAATAAGAACATTTATTTATGAAATAAATTGCACAGAAATATTCCTAGTAGTTTTATTCATAATGGCTCAAAGTGGGAAAAATCGAGGTGTCCATTGAAAACCCTATGAGGATCACTATGAGTCAGATTTGACTTGACTACAGCTAAAAACAACATCAGTAGGAGAATGGAAAAACAACTTGTCATATGTGGTCATGGAAAGACAATGCACACAATAGCATAGGGGAGTCTCAAAACCATCATGCTGAGTCAAAACTTTTAAGTCAACATGGAAAAAAGTACATGACTTCATGTGTTCAAGTTCTAGAGCAGAAAAAATTAGTCTATGGTAGGCAAACAGGATTGTATCACCTCTGAAATGATGGTAATATTTTATAATTTGATAGGAGTTTGTGTTACAGAGATGTATGCCTTTGTCAGTTGCTAGTGAATATGTACTTAAAAATTATCATTTTATTGTATGCAAATTTTTAATAAAAACTCCATACAAATATCATGTGGTTAATGATCAAAATGTTAAAGTATTAAATGGTAAGGAGAAGGATGTGGCAATCCACTCCCAAAGCAATCCCGAAACAATCAGCCAATGAAAAACCTATGAGAGTTGCTGTGAGTCAGACCCAACAACCACAAGATTAAGTGGAAGTATACCGATAAATTTGCTACTTCTTTAGAAACATATCAAAAAATCTAATCTAGAGTAGAAAATGTACAGATTAATGATGCTGAGAAGGTTAAAGAGATGAAAGATAAACATATGGAGGAAATATTTAATGGTAATTCTAGATTGTGGTTGTATGAGCACTCACTGCAAAATATTTTCTTTTTTGATATGTATTTGAATTTTTATGTAGTAAGATGTTAGGAAAAATGTCCATATCCCCAGCTAATCTCTAAGTAAGATAGTCCTTATTTGTCTAATACTTTATTTTTGCTCCTGGTGGTGCTCAATAGAATGCAAAAACAAAGCAATACATATATATTACAGACAAACTTCACTAGAGAGGCAAAGTAAACTGTCTGTAATCATACAGGTGCTAACTTGTAAGCTAAGACTGTTTTAATTGTCCTGCAGCTAGGATGAATGGGTATCACAGCAATAAAAGACACATGTTGAGGTACTTTAAAGTGAGAAGTTGTTGTAGTTGATGGTGGTGCCCTAGTGTCAAGTCTGATTCATAATGACCCTATGTACAACAAAACAAAACATGCCTTGATCTGTACTAGGCAGATAATCTCTTTTATATTTAATCCCATTGTTGTAGCCACTGTGTCAATCCATCTAGTTGAGGATCTTCCTTTTTATCATTGACCTAAGACTCTCCCAAACATCATTTTTTTTTTTTTTTGGTATAGTGACTCTGTGTATTCCTTCCATTTTCTTTTCATGTTTCCTGCTTTGTTTAGTATTTTCCCTGTAGTATCCTTCTCTATTGCCACTTGAGGCTTGAATATTTTCTTTAATTCCTTGTTGTTAGGTGCCGTCGAGTCGGTATCCAACTCATAGCGACCCTCTGTACAACAGTGGAAACACTATTGTCAGTGCTTCTCTGCTATTCATAGGGTTTTCAATGGCAGATTGATTTTTGGGAGGGGGTTGCCAGGTCCTTCTCCCAAGCCTGTAGCACCTAGTGTTCCTGGCGGTCTCCCATCCAAGTACTAACCAGGCCCGGCCCTGCTTAGCTTCCGAGATTTGACGGGATCTGATTCTACAGGGCTATGGCTGCAGGCCCTTAAGCTTGAGAAGAACAGTGCATTCTTCCCTTTTTGTTTTCTATCACCAGCCCTTTGCATGTGTCATCATAATATTTCATTTTGTCTTCTCAAGCCGCCCTTTAAAATCTTCTGTTTAACTTTGTCATGTCTTCCTTATACTTTAGCAGCTAATCATTCAAGGTCAAGTTTCAGAGTATCTTTTGACATGTAATTTGGTCTTTATTTCCTGTCTTTTTAACAACCTTTTGCTTTCTTCATGAACAATTTCTTTGATGTCATGCCACAACTTATTTGGTCTTTGATCATTAGTGTCTAATGCCTCAAACCTGTTCATGAGGTGGTCTCTGACCTCTCGTGGGATATCGTCAAAATGAGAAGTTAGTAGTTATTATTTATGACATATAGCCTATTGTCTGTTTAGCACATCCCTTTCATTACTGGGACTGAAATCATTTTAGTCCAAGGAACAAACATAATTTTGAAGGTGGTGGGATACTGGGTAGGAAGAAAGAGAATAAAAGGGCCCTCTGCAAGCTGAGTGCTGTGGTGCACAACTGTAATCTCATCTACTCAGGAGGCTGAGGCTGAAGGATCACAAGTCTGAGGCCAGAGGCAGCTTCCTCAGTTTAGTGAGACCTTGCCTCAAAATTAGAAAATAAAACAATAACGACAACAATATAATAAGGAAGAGGAGGAAGCTAGGAATGCAGCTCAGTGGTAAAGCACTTGCCTAGTATGTATGAGGAGGCCCTGGATTCAACTCCATAGTACTGAAAAAAAGGATGAGAGATCTCTGCAGATCTGTGTTTCCCAGGCACTCTTTGAGACTTATGCATGTCAATATGTCAGCTTTCTCTAAAACAAATAGCATGGTGGGTAATCAGTAACCATCTGAACAAATGCAGATGGCGGATGCCTCCCATGTCCAGAACAGGTGTGGGGTGGACCTCCTTTGAGGTAAGACCCCTCCTGTGATAAAGAAAAATTCCCAATTTACAGCAAAAGACGGCCAGCTGAAAGTCAAAAAGAAGGCAGATTTCAGGCACTTAATGGGAAATCTTCCCCACCTGCTTTCAAGCTTGGCCTTCTATGACTAGACTAAAGTTAAACTGTCACTTTCCTTTCAGTAAGTGATCAAAATCCACAGGCTTCTCAACAGGGTAACTTTCAGTTGACCAAAAGCTAAAAGGTAAACTGATAGCAATAAATGGTGTTCCTTTCTGGTCCCAAACCTAAAAGGTAAAGTGCCCAGCGCAGCTCTTAGCCCACTACAGACAAGGTTTAAAACCAATAATAAGGCCAATTATTTCTTCCTTATTCAGACCAAGAAAGGCTGAGTTCAATTTTGTGCTCAAGACACATCATGCTGGGCAGAGCATGAGGGTGATGGGACACTTGGTAGGATGGAAGGGAATAAAAGGGCCTCTGCAAGCTGAGTGCTGTGGTGCACACCTGCAATCCCACCCACTTAGGCTGAGGCTGGAGGATCACCAGACTTACTCACTTTGATAGGGCAAACAAAGCTTCAGGGCTTCTGGTTCTTTCTCCTTTGTCAGGGTCCTCACCTTGTCTCTGTCTAAAGTGAAGGAATCTCTTATTTTTACTCTATTAAAACTTACTTTAATCTTCATCTGTTTTCTGTCTTTTCTTTGCCTGGGGGAGCATCCTAACTACAGTTCACTCTGCCTAAGGACACAGGCTTCCTTCCAGGTTTCTCCAGTTCCTTGGTTACAGACCTGTCCCTTGGTTACAGACCTTGGTTACAGACCTTTCTGACTTCTAACAGAGAAAGCCTAACTTTCTCTCTACACATCTTCCATCTCCTTTCCTCTGACAACTGTACCCTGACACTCAGGGCACTCTCCTTCTCTATAACTCCAATAAATTGTCCTTGAGCTCTCTTCTGTGTCTATTTTAAATTCTTTTATAAACAAGAACCCCAAAGAGGGACTCTGTATCCCCTAGCAACAGCGGGATATTGTTATATTCTAGATAGTTTTCCAACAATAGTCTATACTAATGCCTCCCTAACAATCTGTGGTGTGATAGTTTTTTAATCTATCAAAGACCATTTTTTAAAAAAGCAAACAGTGGCTTATTAGAAAAATTAATTAAAAAAATAAATACAAAACACAAGCACCACTGTTTTCATTATATGTGTTATTATTAGCATCAACAGGTGTTTTAAAATAGCTATTGAAGTTTTTAAATGCTTCCTTTTAATTTCTGTTTATCTCTTCATTGGTAAAGTAACAGCTTTTGGACCAGCATCACTGTGCAGGTCAAATCACATGTTGGTGTTGAATCAGTCTAAATTTTACAATGGAATAAATCTTGAAGTCTTCACTTTATCTCCAAATTAACTACAGATATTGCCTGTGGGTGGAGTGTAGCTCAGTTGGTAGAGCACTGCTCTGCATTCTCTCAGGACCTGGGTTTGATCTCCAGCGCCACAAAAATGGGAGAAGGATGTGGCAGTTCACTCCCAAAAAACAATCTCGAAACAATCAATCATTGGAAACCCTATAAAAGTTGCAATGAGTTGGACCTTACTCCATGGCACCTAACAACAACAACAAATTGCCTACCAGTGTTTACTATTATAGGCAGGGAACTATATGCTGCCAAAACAATTACTGAAAACTATCAGAGTCAGCTGTGGTGGGTTGAATGGTGCTGCTCCACTATTCTCCCCAACCCCACATAAAAGGTTCAGTCAGAAAGTGTGAATATGACCTTATGTAGAAAAAAAGTCTTTACAGATGTAATCAAAATGCAATTAAGGATCTCTAAATGAGGTAATCCTGGATTATCTAGGTAAGCCCTGAATCCAGTGAATATGTTTTATAAGAAGAAAAGGCATGCATACAGACACAGGGAAGAGGATAACGTGAAGATGGAGGTGCAGATATGTGTAATGCTTCGTTGTTGTTGTTAGGTGACCTCAAGTCGGGTCAGATTCATAACCATAGCCACCTTCACAGGATTTTCAATGGCTGATTGTTTTGGGATTGCTTTGTGAGTAAATTGCCACATCCATCTCCCGCTTTTTGCAGTGCTATGGAGTGAACCCAGGTCCTCAGAGAGTGTAGAGAAGGGCTCTATCAACTGAACTAAATCCCAGCCCCTGGTAGTGCTTTTACAAGTAAGTAAATATTAAGGACACTAAGGGGTCACTGGAAGCTAAGAGAGGGTCCTGGAGTGGATTCTCACTCAAAACCCCCAGGGGAATGAATCCTGCCCATTCCTTGATTTGAACTCTAGTCTCCACAACTATGAGATAATAAATTTCTATTGTACTAGCTATACAATTGGGTTAATTTCTTACTGAAGCTCTAAGGTATGACTATATCACCCCGTGAAAACTTGGTCAATCTGGAGCAATCTGGATCTCATTTCCAGATCCTGAAAATCACCTTCATTGAGCTTTAGATGGATCAGATCTTCTAGGAAGTTCAATACCAAGTGAGCAGGCTTCACTCTACTTTCAGCTTTGGAGGAGGAACATTCTAACGAGTAAGCCAATGAAAATGGACAAATACTCTATTAAAAATTACACACCCTAGCACTATCAATCTCCTTGATCTTGATTTATTTTTTTCTTCATACCATTTTTTTTATCTATTTAATAGTTCTTTATTTCTTTATATATATTTATCATATGTTGTCTATATACTACAACAATTAGATAAGATTCATGAGTGGAAGGGGTTTTGTGTTATGTACATTGCAGGATTCCTAGATCATAAGGATTATACCCTTGCTTATAATAGGTATATAATAAATATTTGTTCAATAAATAGCTATAATTTAACTATGTACCATTCTTAAAGGACGCTTAGGTAATAAACCCATCATTAGAGAAAATTCAAATGATAAAATTATAATAAGGAGAATCCACTTTCTTTCATATTCTTTTTTAAGGAGAAGGACATTTTAACTAGAAAAAGATAAATATCATTAGAAGAGAAATCAAGCCCGGGGTGGGTGAGTACTTGGTAGGAGAGAATTCCTTGTAGTTTAAATTAATTTAATTTCTAGGCCCAAGAGAAGTATCTTTTACTCAATTGATTCACATTTCAGAATATGAGAATAACTTTCAGATACAATTATAGTACCATCAATTTCCCTTTACACAGATGATGAAAATGGCAGGTAGGAGGCTGAGAAAAGGGTATTTTAATTTTTAAAAGATGACAAAGCATGTTCAAGACAATTTAAACTAGCATTGCAAACTTGGTTATCTTCAGGAGCTAGGAAGGTGATGCAAATGAATGAATTAACAGGCTTTTTTGTTTTGTTGTTTTGCATTAGCAAATACTTAACTAACATTTATATTATACTTGTGAGCCAAGTGCTGTTGTAAGCATTCTGCATAAATTAACTAATTTAATCCTCATAGGAAAGTTTTAGAAATGTATACTTTTATAAAAGAGAAAACAGAAAAATTAAGTAACTTGTGCAGTAAAACATAGGTGAAAAGTAACAAAATTTTAGTGTTCAAATCCAGACAGCCTAGCTTCAGTGGACTTCTTATCCATGATTCTTGTGCTCCTCAAACTGAACATGCACTGTAATCACCTAGCTGTTGTTGTTAGGTGCCCTCAAGTTGGGTCCAACTCACAACAACCCTATATACAACAGAATGAAACACTGGCCTATGTCAGTGCATCTCTGCTATTCATAGGATTTTCAATGGGTGATTTTTGGGATTGCTTCTGAGTGGATTGTCATGTCCTTCTCCATTTTTTTGCAATGCTGGGGATTGAACCCAGGGCCTCAGAGAGGACAGAGCAGCACTCTACCAACTGAACTAAACTCCAGCTCCTGTAATCACCTAGAGATATTGTTAAAAGAGAGTTATGATTTCTATTATTCTATTATTCTATAATATTTCTATATATTCTATATTTCTATATATTCTATATTTCTATATATTCTATATATTCTATATTTCTATAATATTCTATAATATTTCTATTATTCTATTTCTAGAATTTCTTGTTCAGTAGGTCTGGGATAGAGCCTTGAGGATGAGTATCTACAACAAGTTCTTAAGTGAAGCTGGTACTGCTGGTCCTAGAAGCATATTTAGGAACCATTGTACTATGCTATGCCAACTAGTAGCAAACTAGAGAATGCATGGTGATATCATCCATTTAAAGTTGGGTAGGGCTCTGGGTATAGTTCAGTAATAGACTGCTTGGCTAGCATATACCAACCTCTGGGTTTGAACCACTAGAACTGCAAGAAAAATAGTTATTTAAACTTGTCCATTAAAAATTTAACCATATTTACATTTACTAAGTCAGACAATGAAGGAAAGACGAAGATGGCATGTAAGATTAAATATGTCCAAAAATACTATGGATGCAGCAAGCTAGAGATGGTACCAAAGGACATGTCTCAGAGATACCTAGAGGACTCTATTGTAAAGATAAATATGAGCACATAAACAAAGAATAATAGTAAAATAGTAAAATAGTAAAATAGTAAAATAGTAAAATAAACAAAGAATAATAGTAAAACATATGCAGTGTAGTGGATTGAACAGTAGTCCCTCAAAATTCATGTCTGCGCAGCACTTCAGAATGTGACCTTATTTGGAAATGGCATCTTTGAAGGTGTAATTAGTTCAAATGAGGTCATACCAGGTTAAGATGGGTCCTAAATTCAAAGACTGATGTCCTTTTAAGAAGAACAGAAGATACAGAAATACAGACAGTGAAGATGGCCATGTGAAGGAAAAGGCAGAAATTGCAGACATGCTGACATTAGCCAAGAAATACCAGAAGCTACCAGAAGCTAGGCAGAAACAAGGAAGGGTTTTCTTTTTATCCCAGAGTCAGTTGATATCTTGATTTCATATATCTACTCTCCTGAACTGTGATAGAATAAATATCTATTATTTTAAGTAACTCAGCTTATAGTGTTTTGCTACAGTAGCCATAGGAAGTTAATACATGTAGGATATGCAGACTAATTTGATAAACTCTTATAGAACAAATTCCCCAAGAAACTCCTTTATCATTCTCATCCTCTCAAAAGGGGTAACCACCATCTGCATTTTGAAACTATAATTTTCTTATCTTTTTGAAAATAATATTATCTTTTTTCTCAGAATTGTTTTTTATTTTTTATTTTTATTTTTTATTTATAAATGATAGTGGGGTACAGAGTAATAATTCATTTGCTAT